>OZ023148.1:22372136-22464822 GCA_963675895.2 Styela plicata
TATGATGAACGTTACTCGGATTTGAACAACACATATTTTTTTCGGTTTTGTCAATTAATTTAAAATCTTAAACTGATTAGGAATGAGTCATTTTTTAAATAGAATTATATTTGAAAATATTCGATTTGAAATTATTTTATTAGAGATTCGATTAAAAAAAATATTTGAAACTTGCATCTCTATTCGTGACTCAGAGAGTATATTTATTACAAAAAAAAAACACAAGAAAGTGTCTAAATGAGAATGGCTCTTGTGCAACAGTATGGTAGGAAAAGTTTTAATAGTGTAGTTTTCCCTCCATTCAGAACTGAATATAACAAAGGGAGTAGTATCTGTTCAGGGCAAAGGTTAGAGAATTCACCATTTCTTCACTGTCTTTAGCCATTTTTTTCAAACACATAGAAGATGATCAAGAACCTAAGCAAACATCAACAAAGCTAATAGTCAATATCAAGGTGACAAGGATCTTACATTATAGCACCAGAGGAACATTCTTTTGATGACAGGTTCGACTGAAACTTCATCTGTGATGTGTAGATCTCCTTCATGTGGTGATGCAAGTGCTATAGTGCCAGTGTTCACTTTGTCAAAATCCATTGGTCTGAAGAAAAACACAGGCTAAATTAGAAAGACAAAATCTTGTTTGCAATTAGGTAGTAGTAACAGGCTGTCCAAGAGTATTCAACTCTTGAATCAGGAAATCATATATTTTTCTAGCGACTCAAAATCAACAGGATCAAAAAGGTAATATTTCAAGAGAATAATGTAAATTCCGACGAGTTCAAAACAGAGAAGTGGTAGAAGGTTTTACCATCCCTCAGGGCACATCCCACCTACTGCACTTTATCATGGTGGTTCGGTCATGTTAGGGATGTTATCTGCTTAGAGTGCAGTTGATGGTACTACATCTTGTAGTAGCTCTTTGTTATCAAGTGGCAGTTAATTGGTTCCTTTCAGGCACTGCATCCGGCCTTGTTTAGGGTGAATTTCAATAAAAAAATGTTTTTTGGTTTATTATAATATAGCAACTTTAAACCGAACATCTTCTCAACAATTGGTAAATTTTGTCAAAGTATCCATTGTCAAATATTTGTTATTGATGCCTCGATGAGACGAGGGTGCACCTGTGGCGTATATTAAAAAAAAAAAATTTGTGATTGGGGGTGCAGTCTGATTCCACACTAAGAGCCCTGTAGGTACAGGCTTTAGAATAATCCTAATGTATTTCCTGCGTGTCAGAAGATCCGACTAAAAAGAAGCAAAGAAGTGGTTGATAGTTTTACCATCACCCAGGGCAGACACTACTCACTGCATTTTACCATGGCGGCCCAGTTCCATTGCTGGACCTACATATTGTAATTAGCTCAATTAGTAGAGCGTTGGGAATATGCTTCGAGCTACGATTCCCTAATCGTCAAGACGCAAGTTCGAATCTCGTGGGGATCGTGAGAAATATGATAAGCCAAAATATTTCACCCAGATGTAACTGTTATCTGTATCAGAACCGTGGTTCGCCATATGATTAAATTGTGTTCTCGACATTCCTCTCCCGCAGGATAAAAATGAAATCCTCTCTTATCTTAACTCTTTGCCATTAAGTGACTGTAAGTTAGTTCCTTTTAAGTACTGCTTCTGGCTTTGCTCAGAGTGAATTTCATCGAAAAAAGGAGAAAAACCGAATGAGTTTGGCCCCTACTTCCATCAGGCAGAGTGTCAACTACCTACTCTGTTATTAAGACACAAAAGGGATCTTATGGTAAAACCTGTGCCTGCTAAATTTTTTCAGGCTTAGGTTTGGGGTCTAGTGAAGTTTAGTACCATATTCCCGAATGTCATCAAAATAAAAACTGGCAGAATATTCTCATCCTAACTAAGGGACGCCAATGCTGCAAGCATCTGGCATTGTCTCCCGGGTTAGGATGAGTCGCTTGCAACATGGGAAATTTTTATGATAATCGGACATATGGTACGGTACTAAACTTCATGAGACCCCAGCTTTGCTTAAAAATAAATCAAAAGTAAGCAGTTTACCTTTTTCTCTGCCGTCGATTTCTTTTACCGATATTTCTTCCAGGTCTTCCATATCATCGGGACGGCATTACTATTGCACATTACAAACAGACAAAATCAGAAGACCGCCGCGTAAAACCAGCAAAGACAACAACGCAGTCAAAGTTCTTGAGTGAAATTTCAATTCTCGTGTTGCCAGCTACTGTGTTGATCGGAGTCTAAATATTATTACCAAGCCGATAAAGCAAGCCGATTACCGATTAAGTAAACCGGCCATGACTTGTCGTGATTGTATTTAAAAAAAATGAAAGTGAAACTTCATCTCCTCAATTTTGTCCTTCCATAAGATGTTACTAATCCACCATGGTTTATTTCAATAGAGCTTATTTCACCAAATATAGCATGATAGGTTGATACGTATGATGATGTGGAGAGAGTTGAAGGACGCCAACGTTATAGAACTAGCAACGTCAAAATGGTGGAACATTCCCACAATTACGTAGCTAATAAACAATGTAATTGAGAAAGAAAGAATTTCGTAACAAAGGATCAAAACACCAACATGATTCTTATGATACAGTCTGATAAAGTCGCAGAATGTGAAGCGGAATAGCAATGGGCATTTCGTTCAATCCAGGTCAGCAAATGATTTTTCTAGGCGATACGGTCAAACGATGCCAAAAGACTTTTGCGGGAAAACTGTCTGCAACCTGTCAGATTTTTCTCGTCGTTTTGCTGCTGGTGTTCAGAGACACACTGTCATCTGCCAAGCTTACAAGCAAAATTGAAAGTATATGAAAGACCCGATTTTAGCAAATGATTCGCGGAAAGACACGACTCGCCAGACGACATTAATAAGCAAGTTTTCTGAGAGAGGGAATCGCAGACATTCATATTTTATAAGAACAAATTTTACAATGTATTTGTGATTATTATAGTTCACTCAGCTTTACTACAAAACTTTGCTTACACACTATGTCTTGTTCACATATAGTAGTGTTTGTTTATAGAAATGTATATTCTTCATTTTCGTTTCACCATTCAGTACTCTATTGTTATCAACATTGTCATAATCCGATCATTCTGAAATACTGTTTTGAATTAGGATTTTTGACAAAAATTCTTTATTTTTTCCCATCTATATCCGTCTAGAGTTTAACTTGTTCCATGACGAATTGGTCCATTTTAGTGAGAGAATTCGTACCAACATGACTTTGCTATACGTTGTTTTTATTCGCTGTTAAGGCATTTTAGCCTAACATTCTATTCATAGTTAACCCCCGCCATTGCCGTCATTGTTTTGTGTGTCTGCTACCTCTGATGTCCACCGCCCATTAATGACATGCGCACGGTTGTGTGGACGTTCTAATAATCTCATAATGTTTGTGAAAAAATACAGATCGCGCACGACGAACATACAGACTACAAGCAAAACATCTATTTTATTTTTTTGCCGAATGAAATTCCAGTGCCAATCGGAATTTTCCAAATAAATTAAATATATTGTTTGGTCACGCTCAAGGCTGGTAGTACGGTACGAAGTTCGGTACGGTACGATTGGATTTTTCGGTACGATAGTACGGTACGATTCATTTTTCAATTTTCGTACTTGGTACGGTACGGTACGAAGTTCGGTATTTATTTCGTACCGTACCGTACTCTTTTTCGTACCTTCACATTACACTTAATGAATGAATTCGAAAAAATAATTTCATTTAACATCTATGCCGTTTCATAACGGGGCGCTGATAATATAAATTGTGTCTATCAAAGAATTTTTTAACAAACGGGCAATTTTAAAATGATTAAAAGCGGCGCAGGTATTGGTAGTAAAAATGCAACTGATTCACTTGAGCTGATTAGATGAGCTATGCCGTATATCGGTTTTACTGCAGTGGCGCAAAACTTTGTGATTGTGTGGAAATACATATAGGCCGCTGATTTATGACGTCTTAATCTGAATGCATTTTTCTGTAATAACAAAAGTTGTGATAGCCCAATTAAAATCGTCAAGATAAGCAGCATTCGTAATACTAAAAATCACAGTGTTATCACGGTGCCCGAATATACCAACTACAATGGCGGATACGGAAAAAAAATGTGGGGTAGTAACACATGCAATCACAGGCTTTCAAATTTACAAAAATATTAGGGTGCCGGAAGCGCGCAAACTTTTATTGAGAACGAAACAAAAATACATTTTTTTAGAGTGAAATAAACATTACCAGGCCGGAAAATGTATCTGAGCGCCGGATGCCCGCTGAAATTTTTGTAAAAATTGAATAAAAATTTTTACTTCAAAGGCTCAATGCTACGAAATATACAAAATTAATCAGGGAATATTGTGCAACGCAGGCGCGCGAAAATTTTATGAAAATTAAAAACTCTCTCCCCTTGACCAACTATGCAACTAAGCTCACCAGTAACCACCGCTATTACGTTTTGTTTGTACTTTGACACGCAGAAGTATATTATCGGAGCAGAAACATCATAATATAAAGATATATTTAGGCTATTTTGAGTTGAATGTTACCTGATGCTCATCTTAAATAGAAGATATATTTTGTAAAAAAACAGTCAAGTCACAATATGGCATGTCGGGAATACGTCTGTCTGGTATGAAAAAATAAATAGCATTATTCAGTTATTTGAAGAGAACGTAAATTGCACCAGAAATACCAGTTGCACAATGATAATGTTCGAATTTCTTGTGACGACACAATGCCAGATTTTTTCGCGAAACTGTGCTCATCCTACCACCATTCATCACCACCGGTCTACCATTCTCATATTATACGCAATGTGAACAATGATATTGGGGTGACATATGCTCAATTACGCGCATGTTTTACTGTCCTGGATTTTAAACCAGATATCATAAATCGCTTTGGTGTAAGATGCTGGTGACGTTCTTGCGGTGGCCAGATTTTACAAATAAAGCTGATTTGGACATTGGTAGTTGGTACGGTACGAAATTGCTGCCCAGCGAATCGTACCTGTTTTCGTACTGGTACGAAATTTAGTACGATAAATGAAAAATATTAATCGAACTTAATTTCGTACTGGTACAAAGTTCGGTACGATGTACGAAAAAAATAATATCGTACGGTACGGTACGGAAAATTTTCGAAAGGTACGGTACGAAATTATTTTGCTGGTTCGAAGTACGATAAAAATTTCGTACCGTACCGTACTGCCAACCTTGGTCACGCTATATATATACGCCGAATATATCTATGGAATTGATAATATTTTTCCCGAATGTTCAATCAAAACCCCACATGCGCATAATATAGTTAAAAGAAATTTAAGGAGGTTAATCAGGTGCAATATTATTCAGAAAAGAGGTTACCATTATGAATATGAATACAATACAGGATATGTATCATAACAGACATTCATTCCACGCACGAAAAGAAAAAAATAACCAGACGGGGGCAACCAAGAGCAGTTTACGTTGTCACGGTAACAAAGTAGATAGACTGTAGATGAGTTAGCTACTGGTATGGAGAGTGATCTACCAGCAGAATTATGGCACAAACAGTCTGATGAAGCAGATATGAAATCAATGTTAGCAATAGACAATTACAGATATATGTAAATTAGGCACAGGATACTACTGACTTATCCAAACAGATTTAATTTGATAAGACACTAATTATAGCCTATTTGTAAGCATGTAAATTTTTTCTGAAGTGTCCAAAAATTTGACAGCAGATTAATATTTTTAGATAAAGGCCAAGTTCCGAAAACAATCAAACAATTGTGCTATTGCTTAACTGGTTAACAATTTTCAGTTTAAGTTAACCGTTACCAGAGGCCTATACTGTAACGTTATAGTAGTACAAACTGACAGAGTATCAGTGACCTGAAAAGATCTTCGCAGGCGGTCAGGTGATGTATCTTGAAATAGGATAGGATATCATTTTATCCTGCGGGAAAGGAAAGGAAAGCCAAGAATACAGCTTAACCATATGGCAAACCAGGACCTCTCAGGCAGAATTGGTGTGAAGGTTTCAGATAATGGCATTTCTCATTTTTCTTGTGCATGGACCTGGTTGGTGGAGGAAGTCGTAAGCGGGGCTTACATGAACCGCCGTGTATCTGCGAGGCGCCCAGCAGACCTCTCGCATATAATCATCCCTCACGGGATTCGAACCTGCGTCTTGACAATGAGAGATGCGTAACTCGAATCGTATTCCTAACGGTTTTACCAATTGAGCTAACCGGGCACCGGGGCAAATGTTATATTTATACATATTTTTTTTTAATTTCCTTCTGATGACAGCCTTAGACTATACAGTATATTTCATGTCTTGATAATTGCCAGGGTGGCCTAATATTGACTGCAGATTAGGATGTGGTAAAATTTTTTACATGAGAGTTATTTTACAGCAATAAATCAATACAGAATAGTGAGTTATGTCAACAACTTTTTTCTAGGCAGCTGCCATTGTGTATCAGTATCGTATGTGCTTGTGTTAAATATATTGAACAGAAAAATAAAGTCAACTTGCCACACGTTTTCCTTGAACTGTGAAATTTTGCATAGGATAAGATTTTATTTTTATCCTGCGGGAGAGAAAAGTCGAAAATATAGCTTAATCATATCTCCTTCTGCGTGTGCACAGACCCGAATGGTTGAGGAAACCGTAAGCAGTGCTTTATGCGAACCATTGTGCAATGGCACCTCTCACATGTAATCATCCTTCCTCACGAAATTCGAACCCGTGTTCAGATGACATGTTCCTCCAAGCTTTTGTAATGGAGGGACAGTCCTCCTCATAGGCAGCGAAAGAAAGATCTTCAACATTGAGGGGAACGACTTGCCAACGAAAAATTTATATTGACAGTTCTATTTGAAAAAAATGCGCAGAAGGCTCGCAAGAGATTTTAGAGTCATTTTGCTGAACTGCAAAGGATGGCAGAATTTTAGCTGAAAGCATATTTCAATAAAAAATTTGCCATACAATGGAGGAAAATTGACAAATTGATTGTCTGGAAATTTACAAAATGCTTGGTCAGGTTGTACTATCCGGATAGCGGGAATTTGTAGCATTCCAATTTTCACTACCCAACATCCGGATATCTTTGATTCCTTTATCCAGATAGTATGAGCACCAAAGTTTTGCTTTAGTTTAGATTCATTATTTTTGCAGTTGTTTTCATCTTGTAAGATTCATTACACCTGAGCTGGAGGAATGTCCAGCTAACCTCTCACACGTATGCAATCTTCACGGTATTCGAACCTTTGTTTTACCTTCACCCAGGGCAGATACCACTAGAGCTGGGCAGTATATGGGGAGGGCGGTAAATACCGGTATTGAATTTCCCAAAATATCATATAACGTTAATTTTTGCAATGCCGCTTTGCTGCGATACCGGTATTTTGTGACATACCATGGTGGTTTAGTTCTGTATGGGATATTTTCTGCTTATCTTGCACTTGATCTTGCAATACCCCTTGTCATTTGGGGTGGCCGTTACCTGGCTTCATTCAGGTGCTTTTGGCCTTGCTTGGAGTGAACTTCTGTAAAAAGGATAATCCTTGTGCTATGTTTTTCAATTTATAATTTTGTAACGTGGAATTTATATCTCGTATGGAAGTCCGAATATTGCGGTAGGTCATTGCGGCTGACAAGATGGCAACATTGATTTTCTCAATGAGTTTGAAATCCATTTTATTTTCTCTGGATAGAATAAAAAGCTTCACATTCATCAACACTGCTATTTTACAACAGCATTCATGGGATCTTTTCCACAGTTTGCTAAATGTTCTTCTGGTGGATCCCACTTTCTTTAGAGGTCTGAGTAGCAGAGTAGCTGGAGTTCTATCAGTGTGGTGGCCGATATATCGGATACTGATAACGACCACAAATTCTAATATTGACAGAATATATGCAAAAGGCCCTGTCGACCTAGTATTCTGCAAAAACCCTAGTAATCAACAGAATCAAAAATGAGAATAATTTCAGAAATTATGCGAGTTTCGATGGATTTTACAATTTTAAATAAAAAACACAGCCAGACTTCAAGCTACTAAGACATCTGAATGAAAATGGTTCTGGTCAGAAGGAAATTCAGTAAATGGGCCTCTTTTCATAATACATCTCTTGCTAAAAGACTAAAATGTATTTCTTCCAGTGTCTGGTATCAACAAAAATGAAATCATCAATAATGCACTGAAATATCGATCGAAGAAAATGGTGTGGATATTTCGAACACCCGAAAAAAAATAGGATTCTGCCATCATGGACACCGCTATGTAATATCCATGTTTTAAAAGATTCACAGTTTAAAAGTATCCTTCGCCAGTATAGTGAAAATTAAAATAAATCATGATAGTGTTGCATAATATATCGGTATTCATGAACAGTATAGATTAATACATCGGGCTAATGGCTGGTTAAATTATGTATCTCTTCACATTACTATATACATATTCAGCTCATAAAATATTAGTAAAGGTTTGGTACAAATCTCCTGGTTGTATCTGTTCTGATTAGAACTGGGGGACATGTTGGTACGTACCGGTATTGAGTTTTCCGATTTGCTTGTCCATTGGATAAATTTGCCTCTGACTGAAAATTTTCTTGGGGGGGATCAGAGAAGTCAGCATTCTGTGACTCATTCTTTACCACAAAAGATTTTATTACAAAATATTTTGAGAAGTGGACTCTGGGGTAGGCATTAACTCAAGGTGAACCATGCATGAACATATTCTAGGTGGTTTTGGTCTAGGATTTGTTGGCTGATAACTAAATCTCTATATCGGGTGCGTAAAGCCAATATCAGTTAAGCTTTGACTGTGGTATTTATATCATACTGTGTAATTCAGGACATATATGTGTTATGCAGAATTGGCAGCGGACGGATCACTGGTAAGTGTAGTTAATTCGTTTGCATGTGTATGGTAACTACACAATATTTCATTGATATATACTCGCTGCTATTTTTCTGCATTTATGATTTTATTTCAATGAAATTATTTTCCATTTGCATAGTGAGAATATATATCGAGTTCCCAGTATATATGTTTAATTATCTGATAGTGACCAATCTGTAAAATGTATGAAATAGCAGCATTGATTGTTTCAAAGTTTTTTGTCCATTCGAAGAAAATGACGTCAGACACCCGATGAAAAGCAAGATTCTGTTACCATGTCTTGTGCAACGAAGTAACATATTTACATCTCATAAACGTACAGAAGTTCATTTTTAGGATCCGATCAACCATGCGTGACAAAATATTCCGATCAAAATATTTTATTGTCGAGCATGGGCCATGTCGAAATGGCGTGACCCATCTGTGGCTGATATTTGACATATAATATTTGGTTAGAACGAACTGAGTAAACATGACACAAAATATACAACACTGCATGTACCGACTGGCATAATGTCAGCTACTCTGACACCCGAAGTGAATGGCTGCCTTCTGAAAAAAATTACCAGATTGACAATATTTCTTGATGATTATTTTGTCAAAAGATTAAAATATTTTTTCTGGAGCATCAGGTGGCATCGACACTGTAGAATAACGCTCTGAAATAAACAGTGTTGATTGCTCGAAAATTTTTTGTCGAACAAATTACATGTACATTTTGGACAGCCGAGGAATAACAAGATTCTGTCACCATGCCTTGTGTGATGAAGTACCATATTCATGTTTCGTAGACGTACTGGTAGTTTATTTTGAAGAATGATATACCCATATTACTTATTGTTATTATATTATTTTGCCAAGCATGAGTCAAAGATAGTCTGCTCCACAATGACGCGATCCATCAGTGACTCAAAACACTATGTTATACTTAGTAATAAAACGTTTTTACAAGTTCAATAGGTTGATAGTGTAGTTTGTGATGATGACCAGGAATATTATATAGTGCAGCTATATGTCATGCCAGCTACACCCTGAGGAAATGGGACCATCAGCAGAAAATTTAGCAACTGGGTCATATTTCATGATATATATCTCGCTAGAAGATTAAAATGTCTCTTCTTGAAGTGCAGTTGCTGGCACTGTATTTTGTTCATTGAAGTGGTCAGTAGTCGGCTTCGTTTGCTTCCTGCTCTATGTAAGTCTGGAGTCATTGCTGATAAGGAACCTATTAATAACCATCTTCATAGCAAAGAGCTGCTTCAGTATATGGTACTAGCAACTGCACTAAGGGTATTAAACCGCTGTAATAAAGTGCAGCAAGTAGAATCTGCCCTGGGTGGAAATAAAACCATTTACCACTTTCGATTATCTCTTAGCCATCAGCATGAACAAACAATATATGACAGAGCATGGTCAGTCATGTCACCTACTCTGCTACTTAGACACCTAGGAAAAAACCGGTGTTAATTTTCGCAATGTCGGTTTGCCGTGCTACCGGTAGTTTGTGACATACCGCGTAAAATGGTTACAAGTTGATGCATTATCACGGCCACTAACGACAAAAAGTGCAATGTGCTGACACAACAACCCGCCCGCATTTAAAGGTTTCTACCTGATTTTTTTCAACTAGGTCGGGCATCTGGCGTTATCTGGCTCCATTCAGGGGCTTTTGTCCTTGTTTGAAGTGAACTTCTATAATGAGAATAATTCCTAAAAAATCGTAAATGACCTTTTAAGTGCTTTAAAATGTATCGTGAGTCTTCATCGCGCAAACCACAATATGCTTATTTAGCCTATTTTAAACCCTGAAATCCCCTTTTTTATAATAAATTTCCACGCGTCTGACACCTTTTTTCGTATGTTAACAATACGTATTTTTTTTAATTTGTAGCCACTTCTTAGAGTAGATTACCTTGTCCAAGACCCTGTAACTGCGGCCACTTATAGGCAGACAGGGATACAATTGCTGGAAAGATATGATCTTTTCGTGTTCGGCTTGGCCTGCCCAAGTTATTACACCATGGGTTGAGTGGTGGGCAGGGATAAGCGAGTCGGACTCACTGAGTCTCGAACCCGAGCTATTTGTCGCACCCACAAAATATATGAGAATAAATCACTGATTTCCAAAACGGATTTTTTTTGCCTGTGACACCCACTATAATGTCATAATTTGACCTCATGAATTTTTAAAATTCGGCCCCTTCCCCCCCATCAAGGTTCTGAACCCTCCCCTGGTAATGTCTCGTCTATGTCATCATCAATCCCCATGTAGACACCTAATGTGACGAAATCCCTCAATCTAAGTAAGCTCCATGACATGATGTGTATCTTGTATTATGGCATAGTTTTTCATGATAACCAGGAATATTATATAGTGCAGTGTAGCAGCTTCAGGTACTCAGACACCCAAAGAAAATGTGACCACCAGAAGAAAATTTAGCAAATGGCACACTTTCATGACATATATCTTGCAAGAAGATTAAAATGTCTCTTGGAATGCCCAGTAGCTGTCAAACTGTATATTGAGGTTATTTTTTTGTTCCTTCGAGGAAATTGACCCGCAATTTTTGGACGCCCGAAGAATAACAAGATTATGTCACCCTGATATATTGCTTTACTAGACCTGCAGAATTTTGCAATCAATGCCAAATATACATTGTGTGTAACGCCACTGTTAAAAAACCACCTCGATATTGTATTTTTTTTGTATAAATCAGGGTCATAAAAAAAACGGTATCACCCAGGGCAGATATCAGATACCAATAAACCTACCAACCTATTTTATAATAAAATCACTTGCCAGAAGATGAAAATGCCTATTTTTTGTCAATAAAATTATTTGCATTCCCATAGTGGGGAGTATATTTCTATTTTCCAATGTCTATTTTTAACTGTCTCGTAGTAACCAATTTGTAAATGGTTCAAAATCATGAATATTACTATGAAATAGCAGTGTTGATTGTTTCGAAGCTTTTTTGTCCATCTGAATGAAATCACATGTACATTGACAGCACCCAAGGAGAAGCAATATTTTAGTGGGCACGATGGCCTAGTGGTTAAACATGTTGGCATCGCAGGTTGAAGATCTCTGGTTCGAGTCCGACCTGTCTGAGGGTATAATAACTTGAGTAGGCTAAGCCGAACAGG
This sequence comes from Styela plicata, assembly GCA_963675895.2. Classification (NCBI taxonomy): domain Eukaryota; kingdom Metazoa; phylum Chordata; class Ascidiacea; order Stolidobranchia; family Styelidae; genus Styela; species Styela plicata. The sequence goes on from OZ023148.1 coordinate 22,384,180, forward strand.
AAAAGATCATATATTTCCAGTAATTTTAACCCTGCTCATCTATAGGTGGCTGCTGGTACTGGGCCTCCAAGGAGTGACTGTAAAAAATGAGAATAAAAAGATTCTGTCGCCATTAAATTTTATATTGAGTACTACATGTCACTCGGTAAACACGGCACAAAATACACAACACTACATGTACAGAATGTCAGCTACTCTTTGTTTAAACAATTACTCACTCGGTCAACACGGCACAAAATACACAACACTACACGTACAGACTGACAGAATGTCAGCAACTCTTTGTTTAAACAATTACTCACTCGGTCAACACGGCACAAAATACACAACACTACATGTACAGACTGGCAGAATGTCAGCTACTCTTTGTTTAAACAATTACTCACTCAGTAAACATGACACAAAATACACAACACTACATGTACAGACTGGCAGAATGTCAGCTACTCTTTGTTTAAACAATTACTCACTCGGTCAACACGGCACAAAATACACAACACTACATGTACATACTGGTACAATGTCAGCTACTCTGATACTCAATACATTCCTAACCAATGGCTGCCATTAGAAGAAAGGTACCAGATTGGCAATATTTAATGTAAAAGATTGAAATGTCTCTATTTGAGTGTATTTAGTAATGTTCACTTGTGTATAGCCTTATATAATATATAAGGATTTTGCAATCAAAGCCAAATATACATGTGAGGCCAGTGCTATAAAGTTACCTCAATATCGTATTATTTTGCTTAAATCATGATTTTTCCGCATAATAGGCAGTAATGAAACAATAATTCAAAAAATATTGGGTTGTGCAAAAGCAGTTTTGTCAAGAGTCAAACAATTTATCAAGTTGTATTTTCTGTGTCGTGAAAGGTTTAATATTTACTAATAGTCCAGGACAGATATTAGTAACTTCAGTTCACTTATGCATGTAACGTTTTCCACTCGCAGTATGTTTTTTTTATAGCCACTTTTTCGAGCGAATCACCTTGCCCAAGGCCCAGTACCAGCGCCACTTATAGATGGGCAGGGTAGGAATTACTGGAAAGATATGATCTTTTCTTGTTTGGCTTAGCCTACCGCAGTTATTACACCCTGGGTTGAGTGGTGGGCATGGATAAACGAGCCGGCTCGCCGGGGCTTGAACTCGAGATCTTCAACCTCCGATGCCAACATGTTTAACCACTAGGCCATCGCGCCCACTACGGTTGCTGGTGTTACATTTTATTAAATCCTTTGAAATATTAATGATCGTTTGTGGTTGATTATAGATAGTGGTACTGCTTTACCTTCCCCAATTTCCAAGAGAATAAAAGTGTGTGTTGTTATTAATTTGTTATTTTGTTTGTTTCATGTTATAGCTTCTAGTTTAATATAAAAAAGGATTTTGTCAGCTGATATTCAAAATGTCTCTAAAGATTGAAATAAATGATAACGAACATGCAAATGGAATTCTACAAGAACTTAACAGGTGAGTACATTTGGCTTCGACTGATGTTGGATAATTTTGGTTGATTATGAGAATGATTTGAAATATTGTAATTATGTTGTGTCGGTTTTCATATGTACTTGATCAATTGGTCATTGTAATGTTATTTGTCTCTTCATATTTCCGGTAGACATCGAAATCGGCAAGTATTGGTGATTTTTGAAGTATCGGTACTGGTATCGGAAAATTTTTATCACCGATACCGGATACGTCTTTACAGCGGAGCGTACGAATATGCTTTATTTACTGATAATAAATGGGAAGACCTCGCATTTCACTGCCCTGAAAAATACTTTAAAGGGGCATGCTCGCATGAACAATTTTATTTGCACCTCGGGTTTTTATTAAATGAAAACTGTCAATCCACTCACTATATGCTCTTTTTGATGCAGAAAAAGGTGATAGGTGTCACGTTAGTTGTGTAACCACGAACATTTGCTATCAATCTTTGAACCCATGTATGCTTGAAAGCAGCATCAATTCGGCATATTTTCATCCATATAAGTTTGCACTCCAATTTTTTTGTTTTTGTTTTATAGCCACTTCTTGGAGTGAATCACCCTGTCCAGGGCCCTGTAACAGCGGCCACTTATAGACGGGCAGGGTTACAATTGTGGGAAAGATGTGATCTTTCCTTGTTCGTGATGGCCTACCCAAGTTATTACACCCTGGGTTGATTGGTGGGCATGGATAAGCGAGCCGGACTCGCCGGGACTCGAACCTGAGATCGTCAACCTACAATGCCAACCTGTTTAACCACTTGGCCATCACGCCCGAAATGGATGCAAGAGTTCAAGGGTCCAAACGTACGTAGGCGCACACATACATGGGTTCAACCATAACAAGTATGTGAATACAGGAAGGCCTTAAACATATTTGATAAATGTACTCGGTATCGGAATATAATTATAAAAGTGGTATCGGCGAAAATTTTGGCGTCGACCCATCTCTAATTTCCTGTATCCCTGACCGTTGGTAGGCACACCGGGTAATCCACCTCATTTATGTAATTTTTCCATATTTCCACATTCATCTTATGGTAATTTTTACCACAAATTGAAGAGTGAGTTTTGGGTCAATAATAGGAAATGAGGATTGTTTTTGAAGTGAAACGTATCACGTATCCTATCAAACTTATGTTTTGAGATAAATCCTAATAGATTCATTATATCTATATTTAGTTCCCTTTAGGTACGGACTTGGAATAGTCTCAAGTATTTCCTATGTGTTGTAAAAGGTGACTTAAGAAATAAAAGTGTAAGATGATCTTATTATTGTCCAGGGCAGATATCATTTATTGCACTTTACCATAGTAGTTCAGTTCCGTTAGATATATTTAAGCATTGCTTAAATCTAACCAACTCATGGCTATTTTTACAACAAATTCCTGGCTTCAAAATGTGGTAGTAGCAACTGGACTTCAGTGGACAACATCCCCAAAAGTATTGAACTGCTATAACAAACTGCAGCATGTGGTATCTGCCCTGGCGATGATAAAACGTTTCTTTTTGGTCGAATTTCAGCTTTCAGTAACCTCATATCCGAGTCTCATATCCGAGACTTCATTGCGAGTCCCAAGTCGAGTCGAAGAACACGTGAGTTAGCAAGAAAGGCTGGTAGTATGGTACGGTGCGAAGATTGGTACGATACGATACATTTTGAAATTTTCGTACCTGGTATGCTACGGTACAAAGTTTGATATTTATTTCGTACCGTACCATACTCTTTTTCGTACCTTCGCATTACACCATGTTCTCCTCAAATTATTCAAAAAAAATATATCATTTAACATCTTGCCGTTTCATAACTGGGCGCAGATAATATAGTTTGTGTCCATCAAAGAATATTTCAAACTAAAGGACAATTTTAAAATGACAGGGCAATATAAAATGTAACTGACTCTCTACAGAAGATCTGATAAGCTGATAAGTGTCGTATTATCGGTTTTACTGTCCTGAATTTTAAACCAATCTTTGATATTTTTCAGTTCAAGAAAAAAAGACGGTGGTTTACATTGTGACTTCACTATCATAGTTGGTTCGGAAGAAATCTCTGTTCATAAGAATATTATATCGGCAGGATCTGATTATTTCAAAGCAATGCTGGCTCATAATGTAAGTTGTTAGTTATTATATCGGCAGGATCTGATTATTTCAAAGCAATGCTGGCTCACAATGTAAGTTGTTAGTTATTATATCGGCAGGATCTGATTATTTCAAAGCAATGCTGGCTCATAATGTAAGTTGTTAGTTATTATATCGGCAGGCTCTGATTATTTCAAAGCAATGCTGGCTCACAATGTAAGTTGTTAGTTATTATATCGGCAGGATCTGATTATTTCAAAGCAATGCTGGCTCATAATGTAAGTTGTTAGTTATTATATCGGCAGTATTTGATTATTTCAAAGCAATGCTGGCTCGTAGTGTAAGTTATTAGGTATGATCTTCTATTTTTCAAACATATACATTATATCTCACCATTTCGCGCCAGAATAAAAGGGCTCGTACTTTTTCTAAATATTCGCAGGTTTTTATACACAAAACTCCAATCAGCGCATATGATCTCTCATATTCATTCCCATAGATAGTCGGAACAAAATATATTTTTGTGTCACTGCATGTTGACTACATGTGAGGAGCAAATGCGTGAAATCTGAAATTTGATATAAACTGCTCAACATAGCATTCGTCAAGCAAATACAATTGCTTGTAAGATATTCTATGATTCAGCTTGGCTTATTTTTATTGTTGGTTAGAATTTTAGTTTGAAACTTGAACTTTTGAACTTCTATTACAGACTGTCGAGACAAAGTCTGGTCGAGTTGAAATGAAAGGTGTCGACCCAACTTGTTTGAAACAATCCATAGAATATATTTACACTGGTCGAATATCAACTACCGATGAATATGCTGAAGCATTGGTGCATGTAGCTCAATTACTACAGTTGAAAAGTGAGTGCAAATCTTATTTTATTGAAGATTTGACACTTATCTACTGCAGTAAATGACCAAATTTATTTATAAATCGAACACACTTGGTCTATATGTAGAGTAAAAATATTACAATATTACGTATTAAGATACACAGAGACAACCTACAGTCAATTCAGGCAACTCGATTGACGATGCAGCCTGATACAATATATGAACGTATTTGTTGTTTCTAGAACCATAACGTACATCTGCTGAAACCTCGCGAAATGAACGTAGTACCATCGAAAAGCAGCGCCGTTTATACTTCACCATTGCGAAAATGCGCTTTTTGCTCCTTAAGGTTTGTTGTGACCTCACATTCAGAAACAAGTGACATTGTTTCTTCCTCCCATTGTATCCGTATTCCGTCATCTCACCCTTTCAATTATTCCCACTTTTCCACACTGGTAATATCACCTCCTACACCGTAAATGATCCTTCTTCACCCAATGTTCTTTCACTCCCGCGTTGTTTCCTTCTCCTATCCAATTATTGTCTTCTATTCCCGTCATCGTTCTCTTTTTCCAACATCGCCAATTTTTTAATCGTTCCAACCTTTGATCAATCATTTTAATTTCAGAATTATCAGACGGAATCATTGATTCACTTGAACAGAATCTTGATCCAAAATTATTCTTTGTAACAAAAAGAATCGCAAAGCTGTTCAGTTACAAAGAATTGCAAGTAAAATGTGAGGAGTTTGCGATGGAGAGATTTGAAGAAATTTCAGTTCTGGATGACTTTAATCAACTTGAAGAAAAGGAAATGTTGAGATTGGTCAAAGGAGAAGGAAACAAGGTAACGTGTAACATTTTTTCGGGAAAAAAACAATGTCTGAAATGTGGAATCACCCTAAACTTATAAGATACAATTTTCCGTTTGGATAAGATTCCGTTTTTTTTAGTGTTCCCCTTTCCCACCTAGGTAATGTTCACTCTCCTTAATTAACCACTGTACCCCATTCTCATATTGTCAGACTTTACTCTTCTTGTCTTGATACCTCTGTATACAAATGGCGTCTAGCTGGTTCGAATGCGGCATAAAAACTTGCTCGTAAGATAAATTAGGAAAAAATTCAACTACCTCCTAGAAAGAAATTTAATAATTTTGTATTCGTATTTACATAGACTTCATATTCTAAGTGTTTTAGTCACTTCCACCTCCACAAGTAATTTACTCATTTCAGGCATCAGACGGGATCAAGTTGAAAGCTTTGATATCTTGGATAAAATTTGACGAGAAGAATCGTAGGAAGTTTCTGAAGAAACTCAATACATACGTTAATTTGAAGAATGTTCCTACGACTTATAGAAGATTCCTAGTTGAAAATGAGGTTTGTGGAGTATTCGTATAGAAAGAAAAAACTACGCAAATATCGGCATAATCCGGGTTGCCTACACATTCAGGCCTTGGTCACACATGCGGTTGTTTCATTGTGACTGTTTTAAAGATCTCAGACCTCCCTAATATATTTCTTTTAAAATTAAAACATCAAAAGTTAAATTTGCAAATCATTTTCAGCCAATAGTGAAGTCCTGTCTGGAATTCTCTCAAGCTCTCCTTTTATCTGTTTTGGACAATTTGAATGTTGGTGCTTCAGATATTGCTGTGAAGGTGGATGAATCAAGTGCTGGTTCTGGGGATGTGGATGAATCAAGTGAGTGTTAAATGTATTAGTGGATTCATTTGTCGAGCACAAATAATTATTATGTTGACATGACAGATTAATTCCATTCTCTCTTTTTAACATCAATTTTCACTGTATGTTTTTCAAATGTTTTTTTTTTCAAACCTCTGAGTATTTGAAAGCTAATTTCTTATTTTGTGAAGGGATCGAACAACGGGATTTGAGTAATAAAGTGGTTATTTATATAATGATAGCTTCAAACTAGAATGTGTGTATGATTTCCTGCAATAAAGAATGTATATCAGCCGTTGTAATCATAATACGTCAATACCAGTGTTTTAACAAAAGGTTTCAGGGTTTTACCTTGGTAGGTTCATTTGATGAATCCACACCCACAACTAAACCCAAAGTCAACTAACTTGCGTAGGCTTGAACGAACAAGAAAGCTATACATATTCTTTCGTTATTAACTCCTCGAGTAACTATAGCAGGAGAGATACTAGTTCATTTTCTCAGTATTCAATGCAATATTAGTGATTTGAAGGAAAAAATACATTACATTGCCCTTCAATATCCAGTAGATATATATTGTATATTCATCATGATATGTTTTACAGTTGTGGTATTTGATCAAAAATCAATGGCTCTACAGACTTTGAATCTGGAGAGGAAAACATGGAAGAAGCTTCAGGTTAGTTGTCTAAACCTGAATTGTTTGATGCTTATCGTGATTTCCGATCAGAATCATTATTTTTTGAAGAACATGACATGTGATCCTTCAGTAAATCACACCAGACGGGACATGTTTAGAAAAAAATTTTCAAACTGAGTTATTTATGAAAAGTTAGGTATTTCGAAGTTCATTTCAGGCAAATCGATTGACAACAAAGTTCAAGAACTTTACACCAAGTGTTTTTATTTTTCACAATAAGAAAGGGTTGGGGTAGCGCCTGAAAAGAACCAGCTGGTGATCACTTGGATATAATATAGATAAAGTGTGAAACAAAGGGTTGACTTTGAAAACGATGACGACTACTCAACCATGACTTAGGAAAGTAATTACTCAACGTATTTTAATCTGCTCAATAAATGATTGAAGAGTTACGTCACTCGGTCCCTACAAAATATGAAATTATTTTTCGGAGTTCAGTAATAATTAACCTTCGTTTTCAATTGACTTAAACCAGTTTTCACGATTTTTGTATCTAAATGTTATGTGACAATTGAACTTCAATTTTGTTTCAAAACGCACACACACACACATATGTTTTATGCGATGATCGGCCCCTCCTAATTACTGGTAAATCTTCCTAACTGCGTGAGCACTATGATTCGACGGCAGAGCTACGTCGACGGAAGGATATCACTTTGACGCATTCGCTTTTGAAACATTGAGTGTTTTTGGCCATGACGCAAACGAAACATCCAAAATTCAGCTTTTTTAAAACAAATCAATCACACAGGTTGTTGATTACTATTGATTACATTATAGCAGCAACCATATTTGTTATGCGGTTTTATTTCAGGGAGATTGAACAAAATAGTTCAGGCACTGTCCATTCATTCAAAAACTTTACAGATCTGGTCCATCTTCTAATGTGTGTGTCAACACGTGGATTACCTCCAGATCGTAAATTTTATTAGATATGAGTTGCAAATGGTTCATCCAATGTGGTACTCATATCATGCTTATTCTGACTTGATTGCTCTGCGCAGTCTCGATGACCAGTAGGGTGCATCAAAAACACCAAGGTTCTAGCTAGGCTCATTTTGTGCCGTTTCGTAATCTTTGAACTCGGATTAAAAAGAAAACAAACGCAGCCATAAGCCAATAATTAGTTATTGTAAGCCAATTTTCAGGTTCCTGGTGGATACCATAACCAACATCGTAAGACTTTCAGATTCTATATGCCGGTTTTATACATGATTCGCCGTATTTTGGCAGTAGATAGAAAATGTTAAATCTGTTTTTCAAAAATAGTGGTGTTTTTGATGCAACCTAAGCTGAATACACATGCAGGCTTATTATTCAATATCACTGATTGATATAGCAGTTCGTTGGATGGTGATGCGATATATTTTACCGACTTCAAAAGGTCAAAATATGTACTTGAGCTAATTAAGCAATAAAAATTATATAAATTCAAAATTATGTGTTTTGTGCTAATTAGACAATAAAAAATATAACTTTTAAAAAATGTTATGACTAAAAAAATATAATTTTCATTAAACATGATGCATTCACATTACAAAGTTCATTTTTTCTTTCTGCAACTTTTTTGAACAAAAATTAACCAAATGCTTTTGCTTATATTTTAATAGTTCTTATCGTGCCTTCAACTCTTCATACTGTTCAGAGAAATAAGATAATAAAAATGAATAATTTTACTGCAACATTTTTCTTGTTATCCAGGACATGCCTCGTGGATCAAGAACCAATTTCTCTGCAGCAACTCTTGGTGACAACATCTATGTTTTCTTTGAGGATCGTTCAGTTTATCGATTGAAATATACAGACAATGTATCTACATGGGAACAAGTGCAGAATATGATATATGATCACGGTCGTTGCCCCTCTGTTGCTGTTTTGTCAGGTGAGTTGATGCTACAAATACGGTTTGAAATATAAATAGTGGCGTACTCAGAACCTTGAAAAAGGGGTAGGAAAATTTTTTCGAGATTAGATGATGTCATTTTATCACGTGACTGTTTTTATTGGAAATACCCGTAACATAATCCTATATTCGCAGTGGAGCAAATTTTCTTCGAAACTGGGCATCGGGGTTAAATATCTTTCGCAGAAGTGTATCATGTATTGCACGCAGAAGGGCGTGAAAAATTTAGAGGTTTCTTGTGTTTTAAACCTTCTGGAGAGCCATTGTAGGTTTTTAACGGTCAGGAAAGGCGAGGGGGGGGGTCAATTGCAACATGGCCCCCCAAAATCTATAGCTTATATAATATTACAGACATCACAGTGTGTTTGTACAGAGATCTAGGAAATAAGCTGAACAATGAACAACATGTTTGATAAAAACTGATCTGAGAGGAATATTATCGAGTGATGTTTGACCAATTTTGGGAAACTGATGAGTTGCGCCGACCAGATATGGTTCATCTATGGTCCACACTTGCCAAAACGTTCAGAAAACAGTATTTTGATTTAAATATTTTTTTTCAGTGTTATATGCTTCCTTGTTCTTATAATGCCAGTGCACTGAGCGTGGATATTTTTCAGAGCAAAGTGGAGGGAGGGCTTAATATATTCGATGTGTTTTATCAAATAATAAGTTTAATTGAAATTCGCCATAAGCATGGCGGAAGTAGTGTAGGAAACTACTACAAAATGTATTTGCTGTATCAGAAACTATAAGCATTCCAAAAATCTGACTGGCATAATAAAGTACAGCGAGTGGTATCTTTCATGAGCGATAGTAAAACCATGTAGTATATTTACTATCTTTTATGGAATTCATGTTAAATACTGTTTGTTGCAGGATATATTTACATTGTTGGAGACTTTACCAATTACTCAAATACAGTTGAAAAGTTTGAACCAACAAACAATGAGTGGGAAAAAGTAAAGGACAAAAATCTTTCAAGTCATTGGTCGGAAGCATTGGGTGCACAAGGTTGGTCAAACACTTATATATATTTGAGAATTTGACATTAGTGAATGTCATGAACAAGGATGAGTAAACTGTAGGTATACGTCCAAGGATATGCTGAATCTCTCTTCTAGTTACCATTTTAAATCAGGCAAGGCATTTTTCAAGTGCATTGACAATTGCGATAAAGGTCTTAAAACAAAAGGTCAAATCCTCGTAAATACGTAATATCAGACAAATGTTTTCTTTTTGTCGAACATAAAACGTCGATGCATTCTTCGATAAGACCGTGTGTATTGCTAGATCACATGTTTCTGTGATTTTCAACGTGTGATCCCAATGTGATAACCACGACCAATGGTGACACAAATAATGGGTTTTAAATTTCCATTCTATCCATGTCACATATTTGCGGAGGAGATGGTGACAAAGCAGTAATAAACGTTTTAAGAAGAGTTGGCCAATTTTTAAGAACTAGAAAAATTAGTTGCGATTAGGAGTTTATATACACACCAAGGGTATAAAAATACCTTCTTTCAAGTGATGGAAGCTGATACGCAGGGTTTTTGATGTGAAGAGTACTGTTTTATAGCAGGGAGGAGTTTCACCTTACTGGCCATTTATGCGATTTTCCTGCACGTATGATTAGCATAACCAAGCCATGAACAAGTTAGGATTCTTAGGAAAATATTAAATATTATTGAAAACGATATGATATGTTTCTCATCTTTTGTTGAAATATTGTCTTGTAGGAGACGAGACTGAAATTTCATTATTAAACAAGTTAAAGTAGAATTTCTTTATATAGAAATGATTGTACTGGGAAAAGTCAAGGTTTGATAGAACTTGCGAATATGTCGTACGTCGATGGCCGGTGGGCTGCGTTGTTAAGACTCCGCTCGTTGGCACCGAGCACGTGTAGCTGTTGAAATAAGGGGATGTTTGTTTTGAAAGTTAAATAATTTACGGTATGTGTCATAGTTACGTTAAAATTGGGATTTGGTGTGCATCAAGTGTGTAATGGACAAAGTGGTCGAATATGGCCTGGATACACCCTTATCGTCATCAACTGAGGGGGGAGGGGGTTCCAGGAAATGTTCTACCCGTTTCTGACGCTTACGTCGAGGGTTTATCATCATATTTCGTCAGGGGTTTATCACCATATTAAGTACAAAATGGACACCTGTTTAAACAGGCGTTCGTCATCATAACGAGTCACATATAGACTCACAGGTACTTAAAGACTACTGTTATTCTACTTCCATTGAGACCTTTCATAGATACCATGGTTGTCTGACAGTTATTGGCATCAGCAATTGCAATCGATCATTTGAATTCAAAAGTAAAAATATTAAAACTAACTTGCTGCTCTTGTATGAATTAATAATAAATAATTCCAAGATAACATCTCAACTTCACACTTCAATTGCATTCAGGTTGCATATACAGCATTGGAGGTCTGGTACACAACAATTGCACCAACAAAGTAGAAAGATTTGATCCAACAACATCAACTTGGTCATTTATTGCTCCGATGAATGAAGCGAAATGTGGAGTTGCTGCTGTTGAACATGATGGAATGATATATGTGTTGGGAGGTGAATTTATTAATCTGGTGTTTTTAGAGAAACTACCGAACATTCGCACAATATTTCTATCCTACATGTTTCTTGGATCACACAGTATTTCCGTCCCCAATCACTACCCAATCGATACAATTATTGATGTTGTTCTCTTAGTAATTTCCAGATTAGGGTGGCGACATTCCCAATTGGAAATTTTCTGCCAAGCATGATTCACAGATGTACCACGCCTCGGCGGCGCGATCCATCAGTGACCCACGCTTAGCAAAACATGTTTCGTCAATATATTTCTGACTGAGTTGACGTTTTTACATTAATACACAAAATCTTATTGTTTTATATTACGTTGTGTAGCAAACGACAATACCATTTACTTTACATCGTACACAGGAGAAAACAACAACAATCAACACCTGTCAACATTTGAACAATACAATATTTCCACGAACACCTGGACAACAGTAGTTCCTATGTTGACTCCTCGTAGCTGGTTTCGAGCTTTTGTGATTGGTGGGAATATTTATGCTGTTGGAGGGTGGCTCAGGTAGGATGATGAATATGAATTTTAACACATCACGAAATGCAGCAAGAATCACATTTTCTTTTCATTTCACCTAAATCCGTATAAAATCACCAAAATTTATGAATCGCATGCATAAAAACATGTTAGATGTTATTTCGTAATATGATCTTGATATTTTCTATGTTTCAAAACATTGAAGTACCGTCTCCATAGTAGAAAACAAGACACATTTTGCTTACACACTTTTGTTATGAACGGTATTTCTGTTTCCACAGGAAACTTTTTACATTGTTTCTGACATGCGTTATTATGTTATGAAAAAGATGTCTGTGATGTTTAACATCACCACCGATATATATCACCGCACATTTGGAATCAGATATTGTGTCATTAAAAAACTGGTCAAAATTAGAAGAAAGTTGAAAGAAACTAAATAGACCCACCTATTATTTGCAATTAAGGATTTTCATGTTAGCACTTAAGACTGGTGAGGGGTATTGTCTGTGGTCTGAAAAATTGGATGATTTCGAACCGAGTTTGGAAAATTTGAATTGTGAAGTTTTCAAATTGATATGCACTCTAAACAAGATTGAAAGCAAAACCAAGGAAGAAAAGAAATAACTATAAATACTACGACAAAAAAGTTCTACATCAAATTTGAAACCAGCAACGTCACCCAGCGTGGAAAACATTCCATAGAACTTCTACTGTGCAACGCACTTTCACATAAATTTCTGAATGTTGAAGTCATTGCCTAGATAATTATTTTTAAATACCGAATGCTACTGTACTTGGGTACTCGATATCACCCATATGATTCCTATCTATGCTGGCCATCACACTTGCTTAATTAATATAGATTGATTGTATTCTTCTGTTCAGTGGAACACACAGTATCGAGAAGTTTGATTTTGAGAAGAATAAATGGGAGATGATTGATATGAAGGAGATGAGAATATTAGAATCAGTGAAGATCAAATCATCTGATTGAATACGTTTGAGTGTATATTAAGTAGAATTATGTATGCTATATCTTCACTATTCCACTGATTATTATGTAATATTATGTGCTCTATATTGGAATGGTTCGAAAATTTTTTGAAAAACATAGCTGCAACCCCCTTAAAAGGAGCGGTTGAGTAATAAAACAACACACAAAAAATTTTAGCTTGTTTGAAGAAGTGTTGAAGTTTGAAATTTTCAGTTCCAAGCAAAATCTGGCAACAATAAAAAAAAACTCAATTTTTGGCAAAAATAAGATGGGATATTATTTTTATCCTGTGGAAGAGGAAAACCGAGAATACAGCTTAACCATATCGTGTCTTTTATTCCTTTTAGTTGCCTCTCACGACAGGCAGAAAATGCGCTAGAGTAATTCTTTAGTCCGCACTGACAGGACTACTTAGCATAATGCACAAGCCTGACTTTCTCATAGTACGGTACTTAACTATGGTAATGAAAAAATTGCAAAAATAGGGATTTGAAATGATTTAGTCATTGTAGGTACAGACTTTTAAATAGTTCTGACGAATTTCCGGAGTGTCGTAAGAGGCGACTAAAAGGACGCGAAGAAGTGTAGATGGTTTTTACCTTCGCCTAGGTCAGATACCACTCGCTGCACTTTACTTACCATCACTGTTCAGCTCCGTTTGGGACGTTCTCTGTTTAGAGTGTACTTGCTGGTACTACATCTCTTAGAAACTCTATGCTATTGAGTGGCCATAGGTTCGTTCTCTTTAGGAGGTGCTTCTGGCCTCCAATGAGCTAAAAAAATCTGTTTTTTTTTTTACCCAACCGCTTCTTTTTAGGGGTTTGCAGCTATCTTTTTAAAAAAATTCACTTCATTGAACCACCCTAGTGCTACATCTTCACTGGTTATTATGTGATATTATGTGTGCTACATCTTCACTATTCCACTGATTATTATGTGATATTATGTGTGCTACATCGTTACTATTCCACTAAATCCTATAATTATGCAATTATACTTTGATGATATTAAAGCATGTGTTCTAGTAAAGTAGTGTGCTGTCGTTATGTGAAACTTTCACATGTTTAGAGCTTCATTTATTCTGTAGAATTTGTAAAAAAATACGACAAATTGGATTAACTGCGTCTAATAAAGATTTTCAATCTGAATGAATATTTTTTAATTTGTTGTGTATTTATGAGATTTTGGTAGTCAGACTATCGTGGCTTAGCTATAGACATAGGAGTTAGTTAGTCCTTAGTCATAGTTAGTCACATGAGTGCCTGTGGAATATTATTTCTAATATAAACCAATGAATCTTCAAACTGGCAGGCAGTCTCGATCCAAAGATTTCATATTTACAATGGTTGGCAAACCAAAAGATACTCTATTTTCTCACTTGCGTTTTCCAACGAAAAGAGAAGTGCTACTGAGTTATTTTCGAACAAGTATAATAAACAAGTACAAACAAGTATAATTGATACAGTGAAGATTGAAGCATTTTGGCGGAAATTTTCATATGGAGACACACCGGGATACGAATGTAAGGTGTCAGTCATTACAACAATAAAGAAACGAATAGAAACCCTTCAAGCAACATAAATTTGCCAATAATGCAATATCCCATCTAACTGAAGGTAAAATGCCTTAAAAACGAGGTTTGAATCTGACATTGGCAAACTACTTGGAATATATCCAAATCAACGTCTCGTATCAAATTTACTCGTTTGCTTTTCAAAGATTTTCCCAATTGCTCAAGTCGCCCTCCAAATGTAGCGATCCTAGGGCCTCATTGATCTTAAAAAACACCATATTATTCTCGGATGTCATGCATTGAAATATCTTGCACATCATTTTTTGCGCGATGTCAAATAATTTGCCAATGTCAGATTCAAACTTTATTTTGTTCATGTTGCGGTCTACCTTCAGTTGGATGGGATATTTGAAATATTGACAAATTTATGTTGCTTAATTAAAAGGGGTTTCTATTCGTTTCTAAACTGTTGTGACACATAACATATGTTCCCTCGTGTGCTTCGATAGGAAACTTTGTTCAATCTCCTTTGCTGTATCATTTATACTTGCTTGTCGCACCTTTTGCTGTACTTTATAGTGATAGAAAAACAAACCACACGAGTTTGTTTCAACAGGGAGTGTTGTTTCTACCAATAAATAATATATTGACTTAGAAGCATCTATTACGTCTCATTATTCAGTTAACCGGTATATACGGTAGTTGCCTCTCACGGCAAGCAGAAAATACGCTAGAGTAAAAAGATTGTAAATATAGAGATTTGAAATGATTTAGTCATTGTAGGTTGGGACTTTTAAATAGGCGACTGAAAGAAAGCAAAGAAGTGGTAGATGGTTTTACCATCGCCCAGGGCAGATGCCACTCATTGCACCTTACCATGGCGGTTCAGCTCCGTTTGGGATGTTTTCCGTTAACAGTGCAGTCTCCGGTACTATTCTTTGCTATTGAGTGGCCATTGGTTAGTTCCTTTTAGGAGCTGCTTCCGGCCTTGCTTAGAGTGCATTACAATAAAAAAAATATATTTATTTTTTTTATCAAAATTGAGATTTTTCCCAAATTCTACCATATTCTATATCCTGATTTATTGTTCTGAAACGGTTGGTTTTTATTTCTTTTGCGTGTAATTGTATTTATTGTACAAATAAGTGAAAATAATTGAAAATGACAAAAAACTAAAAAATGGAAGATTTTTACCGTTGCCAAACTGAAAATTTCTAACTACCGACTCCATTTCAAAACTTTTTCAAATGAGCTAAAAAAAAAATTTCTATGTTGTTTTGTCACCCAACCGCTCCTTTTGAAGGGGTTGTAGCTATCTTTTGGAAAATCTACATCTTCACTATTCCACTTAATATTACGTGATAATATGTTTTTTTCATCTTAACTATTCCACTGATTATTATATAATATTATGTGTGCTACATCTTAACTATTCCACTGAATCCTATAATCATGCAATTATACTTTGATGAAATTATAGCATGTGTTACAGTAAAGTAGTGTGCTGTCGTTATGTGAAATTTTCACATGTTCAGAGCTTCATTTATTCTGTAGACTTTGTTAAAAAAAAACGAGAAACTGGATCAACTACGATTATAATAGTCAGACTATCGTGGCTTAGCTATGGATATAGGATGATCCAGTCACATGAGTGCCTGTGGAATATTATTTCTAATGTTGATGAAATTGTTTTTATTCGAAGAGTGAAAATATTGTTAGTCTGCAAACAAGATTTTATATTTTTACTATTAGGCTTTGTATGTAGATTTTTAACCCACCTATTGCTATTCTGTTTGTGTATATTTTGATTTGGTCCACAGAAGGTCACATCTGGATTATACTTTCATGAAGCATGGTCCAAGGATATTCTGTGTATCCACATGTACTAATCTCCAATATTGTTACTTGACGTATTATGTCATGATTTCGCTTCTAAATTATCCATAATAACTTTGTTTAATTGGATTTGCAAATAATGATATTCATTACTTCCTTTTCTTGTGTGTGAAATAAATGATAACGAACATGCAAATGGAGTTTTACGAGAACTTAACAGGTGAGTACATTTGGCTTCGACTGATGTTGGATAATTTTGGTTGATTATGAGAATGATTTGAAATATCATAATTATTTTGCTTTGGAATGCTGCATCTGTATTCATATGTACTTGACGAATTGCTCATTGCACTATTTGTCTTTTCATATCTACTTACCCATGCTAAGATGGTTGGTTTTTATTTAAAGAATGACATGATAATTATATCCGTACTTGAACATTAGGAATGTGGCAGTTGGTAAGGAATACTTGGAATGGTTTTTATGCCTTCTTTCCACCAGGACTTCTTAGGGCAAGATTGCCAATGGTCATCGTAAACGCAGTCTTTATTCCATTGTTAATAGACACTTGAAATCTGGTCCTTAAATTTGAACTAAAAAGCCTGCTTCTGTGGGTTAGAATTTGATTTCTTTTTTCATAGCCACTTCTTTCAGTGGGTCACCCTGTCCAAGGCCCTGAAACAGCGGCCACTTATAGGCGGACAGGGTTACAATTACTGGAAAGATACGATCTTTTCCTGTTCGGCTTACCCTACCCAAGTTATTACACCCTGGGTTGAGAGGTGGGCATGGATAAGTGAGCCGGACTTGCCGGGGCTCGAACCCGAGATCTTCAACCTGCGATGCCAACATGTTTAACCACTAGGCCATCGCGCCTTTAATTTTATCTCATGAAATAAATAGGCCATCCCCGACTTTCCACAGTAAACGGACCCACTGGGATGCCGTAAACTACCTATATCCCCTTTTAAACATTTAAATAAAGCAATTTCCAGATTTTGTGACGTTTATTGGCCACACATGGAGTGACGCTACCACAATTTGGCCTGGTCTGCTAGATGGCATAGAAGATCTTTTGCAGAATATATTCAGCAACTCCCTAATCCCATTATTTTTAGTGAAATAGTGCAATCCAGAGTCATTTTCATAATATTTATCGATTTATATTGTACTGGATGAATGCATCACATTCAATTAAACTCTCACAATTTTAGTCCTCTAGTCCACCGATATGATACAGCTTAACCATATGGCGAACCACGACCCTCACAGGATTTTAACCTGAGTCATGACGATCATAGATATGTAGCTCGTATAATATATACCTATATAGCGTGAGCTCATACCAGAGTCTAAGTGTACCAGAGTGACTGCACAGGTCCTTTCAGACATCCGAGAAAGTTCGTTTCTGTAAAAAACAATCCCCGTAAGGGTCCGTCCTGTACTTTTCGCCCCGTTCTTATCGATTTCGGTAGAGACAGGAACCGGAGGGACAGTCCTTCTCAGCGGCAGCGTAAGATCTCCGACATTGGGGGTCTGACTTGCCAAATAATAAAGTAAATTGACTGTTCTATTCGAAGGAAAGCGTAGAGCTACGTGCAGCGGGGCGGTTTTAAGAAATAACAGTGTGCTCGCCAGTACAGTACACCTCAGTATTAATTCAGAAGACTCCTGTGTGCTGCAAAATTCACACAAAAGGTTCGTAGATGATGCTCAGTTTATTAACAAGCAAGAAATGAACAACAACTGTCGGAACAGATAAAAACACAAAGAACGATAAACTCGGATCCTGTCCCTCACGCAGCCAAAACCAGCAAGCCCAAAAACCTTACACAACGATGGCGCAATATGCGACATCGTGGACTTTTCACAGACACTTAGGGCGCTATTGAGTAAGAAATACCACTAAAATCCAGTTGATTATGAGAGAGGTTTGTTGGCCGCCTCGCTGGTGCACGGCAGTTCACATAAGCGCTGCTTACGGCTTTATCCACTCCACCAACCAGATCCATCAGTAGCTGCAGTTCTATCAGTATGGTGGCCGATATATCGAATACTGATAACGACTACAAACTCCAATGAAAATAATGATTCAATCAATAAATATGAATATTTAAAAAATGAAATCCAGAACATGCAATTATATTAAGTTTTCTTTAGTGACTTTTTATTTCACAATTTAATCGAATAATTTTTGCAGATCAAAGACTTGAATCATAGTATTATTCAGGCTTTAGAATAGTCTTTGAGAATTTTATTTCTCGCGTGTCGTAAGAGGTGAATAAAAGTAAGCAAAAAAGGGGTAGATTGTTTTATCATTGCCTAGGGCAATGATACCACTCGCTCCACTTTACCATGTCGATCCAGTTCCTGTTAGGATGTTTTCTATTTGAGAGTGCAGTTGCTGGTACTAACTACATCTTTAGTAGCTCTTTGGTATTAGGTGGCCGTTAGTTGGTTTCTTTTAGGCTTCCTGCCTTGCTCTGAGTGAATTTCAATAATACAAATATATACTGGACAAACAAAGATGTATTTATAGAAAAAAGTAAAATACGTCCAATTTTATACACTTTTTGACTATGTTGATTTTAAAATGCCTGAAAAATCGAATTGAATAATTAGCGAATTCGTAAACCTCGTATTGACTAGAATGGCCTCGTACTAACAGCAATCTGGGATCTACAGCCCTCAAGTCAAATATGAATAAAGTGTGGCCTATATACGGGCCATGCTTGAAAAAATATTGGCTAGTTTGACCAAGATAAAAGATAAATTTGTTTTTGATGGGAGCCATTTTCTTCAAATGTCTGAATAAGACTAGCAAAATGTCAGCAAATTGCCAATACAAAGTAACTTTGTATTGATCTATTGTGCAGTGAAATCATGAAATATGTGAGAACCTGGCTAACGGCATGCTATCTACTGAAAGAAAATAAATTACATCAGAAGAAAAGTAACCAATAAGCGAAACATCCCAATATATATGGGTTTCAGAAAGCTTGAATAAAGATTAAATAAATAATATGATCTTTTCCTGTTCGCCTACCAAAGTTATTACACCCTGGGTAGAGTGGTGGGCATGAATAAGTGAGCCAGACTCGTCGAGACTCGAACCCGAAATCTTCAACCTGCGATGCCAACATGTTTAACCACCACATCGCCCCCACTGAGTTCCATTGAGTCCGGCTCATTAATCCATGCCCAGCACTCAACCCAGGGTGAAATAACTTGTGTAAGCTAAGCCGAACAAGCAAAGATCGTATCTTTCCAACAAGACTAATCCTGTCCATTTATAGGTGACCACCAGTACAGAGCCTTGGTCAGGGGGACACACACCAAAAAAGGGTTTAAAAAAAATGGTTCATCAAGATGATGCAAGTTGGCAGAATATCTTTTTTATTGGAGTTTTCCCAACAAACCAGTGTTACGAAGTCTAAGTTGGAGTCGGACTTTTTGAAGTTCTAGAATCGCAGCCTGTAATCGGATATGATATCGTTTTTCTCCTGCGGGAGAAGCCGAGAATACAGCTCACACATATGACGAACCATGTGCTCTCGTGCAGATACCAGTTCTAAGTCAGGGATGAGGTTTTCGCCTAAACGTTTACAGATTTTTCCTGTACATGGACGTAGTTGGTGGAGGAAGCCGTAATCATCGGTTACGTTCACAACTGTGCCCGATGAGTTACCCAGCAATCATTTTGCATATAATCATCTCACACAGGATTCGAACCCAGGACGTTAGTTCGATTAGAATAGATATACTGTTCATTCAAACTGGAATGCAGGTATGCATTACCCAATCAGAGATTTTAGTATGTCCAGCATGTCGTATGTTTTTGAATTGTAGAGAAGCAATTTCACAAATAGCTGTGTATAACATGGTCCGACAATCTTTTCTTAGGCAGGACAGAATCCAGAACGTCCTACGACTTTCTTTGGTCTTTCACAGAGTTCTCAGCATCTTAGAATTTTTCTAATTCCTGAAAAAGGAAAAAAAATATAAGATCCGGGTTTTCAGGCTTGCAAATTCGCAGGATTACGGGTTCCTAGAATCTCGCACAGACTTCCGTAAAACTCTCGTGGAGTCAAGATATAAGTTTAAAATATACATTTTAAGAATGAGAAATAGATTCCTTGAGGTTCTTTTCACTTATTTTGTGTTTAATCCAGTAGTAATTGATTCTAATCTACTATATTACACTCCATATGAGAAGTGTCTGGAAAACCAAACTGTATAAAAAGGTTGAAAATCATCAATGCTGATAGGAAATAGCAGTGATGATGATTTTGAAATTTTTTGTTCATCCGAAATAAATGGCATGGACAATTCAGACACCCGAACAAATTCAAGATTCTGCCACCTTGCAGCAGGGTGATAGTCGGCAATGTGGTTTAAGTGACCAGTACTAGAGCCCGACCGATACGTAAACTGGCATATCGACAGTTCGCAAAAGCAGTCGATAATATCGGTCGACGGAAATACACATACGGGGCCGATGTGCAATTGTCCTAAAACGACTCGTTTTTTGTTCAAATGATGTGAAATTGCACAATATTTCACGCTTTTGTCTGGGCATAAGTTATTTGTGTGAGATGAAATTTTATTCCTCCCTCCCTCCACAAAAATTGCATAGTAAAATATGAAAAAATTGGTATTTTTTTTTTTTTTTATAGCCACTTCTTTGAGTGGGTCACCCTGTCCAAGGCCCTTTAACAGCGGCCACTTATAGGCGGACAGGGTTACAATTACTGGAAAGATATAATCTTTTCCTGTTCGGCTTAGCCTACCCAAGTTATTACACTCTGGGTTGAGTGGTGGGCGTGGATAAGCGAGCCGGACTCGCCGGGGCTCGAACCCGAGATCTTCAACCTGCGATGCCAACATGTTTAACCACTAGGCCATCGCGCCCACGTATCGTTAATGGTCAGGCTCCAGCCAGTACCAACCTTGAGATGTGGGCATGATGGCCTAGTGGTTAACATATTGGCATCACAGGTTGAATATCTAGGGTTCAAGTCCCGGCGAGTCCGGTCCGTTAATCCATGCCGACTACTCAACCCGGGGTGTAATTACTTGGGTAGGATGAGTTGAACAGGAAAGAAAAACTCTAACACTGTCTGTCTATAAGTGTCCTTTGGTAGAAGGACTCGGTCAGGGTGATCCACTCCAAGAAGTGGAAAGAAGTTTGATTAGTAACCGTTAGTTAGCTCCTTTGAAGCACTGATTTTAGCTTGTTTAGGGCGTATGTCAATAAAAAAATAGGCAAATGAAATTAATATACTATTCTTTTCTACATGTGTAATTTCACCTCAATCCTCACCCATTTTATCAATAAAGAATAATTCTTGTTTTCTTTTATGGGTTCTTCCTTTGATGTGTTCATTCGCATCAGACATTGTATTGATTCGTACGTTACATAATTCACATTTAAAGGAAGTATGTGTTTTCTCCACCACTGCTGAAGCTTCTGTGGAAGGTGATGATTCTGAAAAAACATCAAAACAATTAAAATGAGAGATAAACACAGAAGCTTGATTTCATGACTGGTCAGGGTAACGTAGACCAACTACTTATCCTTCTTCTACACCTTTGTCATAGCGGATTCGTAACGCAAGGATACAGTAGCAAGATTAACAGTTACTAAATAGACAAATTCAGAGTTATGCTTCACTTCACACATAGACTTTACTAAACGTTACTTGTAAAGCAAAGGTCTGAATCAGTTGATTTTATGATATTTGAAATTCAGTGAAGTTGACAAAAATATGTTTAAGCTTTAAACAAGGGACAAGAAATGGACACTACTTGGAGTGGATCACCCTGCCCAAGGCCCTGTACTAGCAGCCACTTATACACATCAGGGATAGAATTACCAGAAAGACATGATCTTTTCCTGTTCAGCTTAGCCTACCTAAGTTATTACATCCTGGGTTGAGTGGTGGGCATTGATTAACGTGCCGGACTCGTCGGGACTCGAACCCGAGATCTTCAACCTGCGATGCAACATGTTTAACCACCAGGCCATCGCGCCCACTTTACTGCTTTTTGAGTTAAGTTGGCCTGAGGCTGTTGAAATGGTCAATTTCATTCAGGAATCCTCAAACAGCGAACATGAATTATTCGATCAACGATTATAAATCAACAAAATAAAGACATTGAGACGTAAGATAAATCTTGTAACCTGATTAAGATATAAATGTTGTTAATTGGATACCGTAAAGTTCATTTCTGGGAGATTGAGTCTATTAAACCATGTTTGGTAATGTTTGAAGTAGGTGCTATATTACTGAATGCCATCAGATTTAAACTGGCAGAATATTATAACCCATATAAGATGGCACCAATGCTGCAAGCTGCAAGAGGTCTGTTGGATGCTTCAACGGCAAACTGTGGTTCAATTACCCAATGGTTACGGCTTTCTACACCCACCAGTTTCATCCATAGGAAAAATCTGCAAACCGTCAGGCAAACGCCTCATCCCAGACTTGAAACTGGAATCTTAATGACATGTTGTGGTGTCACCATTTGATTAAGCTGTATTCTTAGCTTTCTTCTCCCGCACAATATAAATTAAATTCTATCCGAAATATAGATAGGATAGGATTTCATTTTTTCTCCCGACGGAAAGCCGAGAATACAGCTTAATCACATAGGGAACCACGACCTCTTGTGGAGATACCAGTTCCAAATCAGGGTGAAGGTTTTTTCATGTTTAATGTTTCTCATTTTTTCCTGTGCACGGAAATGGTTGGTGGAGGAAGCCGCAAGCAGTGCTTACGTGAACCACCGTGCACTGGCGAGGCGTCCAGCAGACCTCTCACACATAATCATCATTCCTATGGTGGACTATCCAACATTCCAGTTCAAACTTGTCTCTTGCCCAAGTAAATTAGAGGTGTGTATCGAAAAGCTACACAAATGAGCTAAACAATATAACAGGATAAATAGCACAAAACATATTGGACATTATTAGGGAAGTTATCACTTTGTGTTGCTAATCAGAATATTAATGTGGGTGTGATGGCCTAGTGGTTAACATATTGGCAGCGCAGACTGAATATCTCGGGTTCAAGTCCCTGCGAGTCCGTTAATCCATGCCTACCACTCAGTCCAGGGTGTAATAACTTGGTTAGGATAAGTCGAACGGGAGAGATCAAAACTTCTCAACAACTCTAACCCTGCCCATCTATAAGTGGCCTCTGGTAAAAGGACTTTGTCAGGGTAATCCACTCCAAGAAGTGGCTATAAAATAAATAGGTCATTGCTATATGATGATTTTAATTCCTTTTACCTTCACAATGAAGCCAGTTGTCATGTTACGATATAGTTTGATACATTAGTTCCGTCCACAGTGACTTGCAGTACGTTCCCAGTGAATGAAACCTGTTCTGATGGAGTCTGTCCCGCTGGGAACCTGAAATAAATATATATTGTAAAACAATAATGAAGGATTCTGTAGCAAATCCCTATTAAATTTGCCCTGTAGGTGTGTGCAGTCTAAGAATTACCACTAATTACTAGAATTACTCAAACACTTGTAAGTGCGATTGCTTGTCATGTTGGCATCATAGGTTGAAGATTTCGGGTTCAAGTCCTGGCAAGTCCGGCTCAATCCATACCCACCATTCAACTCAGGGCGTAGAAGCTTGGGTAGGCCGAACCGCAAAGTCCATATCTTCCCAACAACACTAACCCTGCTCGTCTATAAGTAACTAGAGATGGGTTGATACAAAAATTGTCGCCGATGCCAATACAAGTACCGATACCACGTTCATAATTTAAATTCCGATGCAGAGTACTTTATTAAATACGTTAAAGGCCTTTTTTATCCACATACTTATGTCCTTGGTCTAATTGTGCCCAGGGCAGATACCAAACACTGCACTTTACCACATTGGTTCAGTTCCGTTTAGGGTGGAGGAAAATCCAACAAGGTCACTACAAAGTGACAGAATTTTTTTTTTTCAAGTTTCTACAATGTTCATTTTCTTTGGATGAACAAAAAACTACAAAACTATTACTGCTATTTCACAGTAGTATTGATGATTTTTCTAGTTTGGTTGCCCCAAGCTCAAAGGGACCCTTTATTCCTGTAGCAAGAAATCATGAAATCCTGCCAATTTGCTACCTTTTTTCTGATGAAACCAATTTTCTTCAGGTGTCTGAGTAGCTGACATTCTGCCAGTTTAGGTCAGTTATGGGGCGAACAAATACTTGAAAACTGGTAACTGCACTTTAGGCAAAGATCATCGCGAACTGAACTAAACGATTTTAATAAAGTGCAGCGTGTGGTATTTGCCCTGGGTCAAATATATATAATATATATCGTACCCTCAATCTTTTTTTCAACGCTCTTGCAAAATCTGGTGCAGGTCCGGTGGCAGGAGAAAGCTCAGAGTTGCGACGAATTATAGGTGTCCCACCCGGGCTGCGTTTCGTTGTTGTCTCCCGTAAGGTCTGTAATAGAAACAACAAGATTGTTTTCCTAGTTTAATGAAGCGATGGCTTCGCCGTTCTGCGAGATGACACCTGTTATTTTTGTTACAGCCACGCAATAGAATGGAGCACCCTGACCAAGGGCTTGTATGAGCGGCCACTATAGACGGACAGGGTTGGAGTTGTTTGAAAGATACGATCTTTCCTGTTCGGCTTGGGCCCAACTAGTTTATTACATCATGGGTTGAGTGATGGGCATGGATAATAGTGCTGGACTCGTCGGGACCCGAACCTGAGCCTTCTACCAGCGATGCCAACATGGTAACCACTAGGCCATTTTGCACTTGCGAGATCTGCTCTTTAGCCAGTAATTGCTAAATGGTCAATATGAGGATGTGGAGCTACCTTTTCCCAGAGCATTTACTTCAGGGAAAATAGCAAATCATAGAAATCAATTTGCTTTATGGTGACACAGTAGTAGAAAATTGATAATCTCGTTGAGTATAATTTGTAAAAAAGTTATTTTACTAGATATACAAAATGGATCCCTGAGCGATCAAGGATCAAAGCTACGCACTAGATCGAGACAGTTTAATAAAAGCAAGCCAAGTGGGTAATGCGAAGGCATTGCAGGTTGAGAATCTCTAGTTCGGATCCCGTAAAGGCAGCTCATGAACATATGCTCACCACTTAGGCAAGGGTGTGATAACTTTAGTGGCTCAGACAAATCGAAAACACAAGATATTCCGATGTCAACCCTGCATATCTATGAGTTGTTGTCCATCTGTACCTCATGTTTGACAAAAAAAATCATTAACGGGAAAACCATTCTTATTTTACTTAAACCTTTCAACTCGAATCATACAATTTCGAATAAAATTTAAAAATAAATAAAATTAGCGAACCAAATTACAGAAAATAAGTATTTGAATTGGGCATCAGCTTGAATCGACTTAACTCTTGATTCTTGTGGCATCACTAATCCTTGAATGCTTCATTAGGAATGAGAGTTTCAGAATATCGAATCCAAGAGGATTCAGATATTAAAGTATCGAATCCAAAATATAAATCTTAATCGGATAATAGAATTCAATTGTTAATTTATATGCGCATGCAGACAGTATACAGGCTCAAACGTTGTGAAAACAAGTGTTCAAGGTAATGTGAGATTGCGAGGACACAGCCGCCAACAGAAATAATTCGATTACGTCCCACATACATGGACAACAAATTAATTGCACCAATGGCGTATGTTTGACATCAGACACCGCTGAGTGAGTGAGGAAATTGAATCAGAAATTTGTTTGATAGCCTGTTTGGTGTAAGATCAAAGATGGTGGTTGGTAAATACATTTGGGAATAACTCCGGAACAGTAAAAGATTCTAAATTGACCATCCTCATCAGTTTACTGGACATTTTACTTACCCTCTTCAATAAAACAGACTTTGGCGTTGTTATGTCACTCTGTTCGTGTTTCCAACTCTTGCAAAGATATCGATGTAATATCAGCTAGTGTGATGCAAGGCCTGTCCTGCTGGCTGGGAGCTGTAAGATAAAATTTTGTGTTCGATTATTTTGAAAAAATCCATTCTGCAAAAAAATCTTAAACCTTACACAGTTCACATGTGTGAAATATGTCAGAAAAACATATTTTCAGCCTATACAAACTCGCAAAAACAATAATTTTGCTCATTGACAAAGAGGTTCAAGATCAAGAGTCGTTCTACATCATACATACACTAATCAATTTCTGTAATGCGTCTTCTGACCAACGTCAGACTGCAATTTTTGGCATCCTCGCAAAAAATCTAATGAAACTCGACGAAGAAAACATAAAATAGATTGACATAAATCAATACTGGATTACATAGAAAATAGCAAATGGAATTTCACTTAATCAGTCATTAATCTGTGAAAAACTACTCAAAATACGTCATGACTTCGTAAGAACCTGCACAAGAGAATTAGAAATTCGAGCTGACAAAACAGGTATCGATAATATTTTTGTGATGGGGAAACAAACAAACCTTTTTCTCATCTTTCTTTACCGGCTTCGCCCCGTCCACCACAGTTGTCTTTTTCCTAAGAGGAAACGTTTGCACCTGGGAATAAATTTTGAGTCATAAATAGAGTTGCCCCAACTGTCCTCGAGGACGGAGGGACATTCTCGCTGCTTGTCACTTCAATGTTGGAAATCTTAACTAGCCAGTCAATTGGTCTGAATTACGTGGACCAACTACCTACGGTAGGTATCCTTCATCTGTGCTTTTGTTTTTATGTATGCAGTAAATGCAAGGATACAGTAGCAAAAGTAACTATGAGTAACTAGAAAGGAAGCAAGCATTTTAAAATTGCCAATGACCTTTTCTGAATGCATGTTTGAAGAAGTCTTGGTCAAACGAAACGTTATAGAAATAAAAGCAAGACTTTGTCAATAAGATCAAAAAGAAGCAAAGAAGTGGTTGATGGTTTTACCATCACTTAGGGCAGACAATACTCACTCTTGTAGGGTGACCGGTTAGCTCAATTGATAAAGCGTTGGAAACCGAGCTACGCTTCTCTGATCGTCACGACGCAAGTTCCAATCCCGTGGGAATGATGAGAAATGATAAGCTAAAATATTGTATGTACCCTTTCAAAATCAATCAAAAGTAAGCAGTTTACCTTTTTCTCTTCCGTCGATCTCTTCTACCGATATTTCTTCCAGGTCTTGCACGTGGAGTACTCTGGATATTTGACGTTAAGTTGATTGAATTTTTATTGGATATAATTTCATTTTTATCTTGCGGTAAAGGATAGCCGAGGAAACAATTTACCCATATGATAAACCACGACTTTTTGTGCAAACCTAATCGGGGGTGAAGGTATGAAATCACCTCTCACCGGATGCAAATCCAGGACGACGATAAAGATATGTACTCCCAATTCTTTAACGATTAAACAAAGCGGACATGGCTTGTCAATATTGTATTAAAAAAAACTTAATTTGAAATACTTCATTTCCTCAAATTTGCATTTCCATAGGATTTCACTAATCCATCAACACATGGTTTATTCCAGGTTGAGCTTATTTCATTTCAAAAACTCTTTCTTTCCAACAAAAGGCCATTACGACGTCAGACATTGGAGCCGACCAAACTTGTGAACTTCGGTACCCAAAGTATCAAATACCAAAATATGATGCTTTAATCCGTCAAATTCAGAAAAGACCAACTTTTCGACTCAATAATCTCTGGTAATAGATTCAATATTGGCAAAAACCAAAACACAGATACGAGTTTTTTATTTCAATAAATAAGCACCTCGTCGAGACATTTGCTTTTGGGAAGGGTGGCTCTGCGCTGGATCCAAGAGGTAAGGGCTCCGTCGCTTTGCCCTTTCGACTTAATAAACCCTACTACTAGATTCGATATTGGCAAAAATCATACGCACAGATACGAGTTTTTTAATGCAATAAATAAGCACTTTGCACAGTAAGGCGAGGCATTTGCTTTTGGGAAGAGGGGGCTTAGAACTCGATCCAAGAGCTAGAGGCTCAGCCGCCCACAGCTTTACACAGCAGCATTCAAGAAATGGGTCAATTCTCCAAGTTATTACCTTCAATAGTTGTTCCATCAATAAACAATATCAAAGTTTAATGTCTTCAACACTCGCAACTATGAGGATAATTTTAAATATTTTCGCCCCCAATCAATCATCAGGTCTCGTCATAAAACTTTATGACAAATGTCACGTTGATATTTAAAAGAACAAGCCTAAATTTATTATAGTTTAGAACGACCGATTATTTAATCTCGTTGTCTTAACACGAGCATTACTCGTGATATCCACGAACATAACTAATTTGGAATGTCTGAACCATGTTGAAAGAAATAAAATTAAATTCAAAGCAGGCCCACACGGTCCAAGTTAAGTTTGTTGTAGTGTTATTCCTTTCCCCTGGCACGTTTTAAACTTTATTTCATGTTTTGTTTGCTTTCCCGATAACTCCGTAATGTAATATCTTAATCTTTATCACCTTCGGGTCGACAGAGGTGTCGAAACTATGTAGGCCTTGTAGTAGATTCTGACACCATAATGGGCGCGGGCGAAATTAATAAATAAATAAAACCAACTCTTCGAATAAAGATAGGAAAATAAAAGGTGGAGAAAAAATATATTAAAGAGATTTTCAAATTGGAATACTGTTCAGTGTCCCGAAAAATCGAAGTATAAATAGTGTTCTTGTACATGTTAAGAATTTGCTTATACAAGTACAAAAGTTCAGACAGAATTTTCAAATCAGAATTTTTCGAAGTTTTGGAGTATAGTGCACTGTGCAAAAGGTAAATAAGGAATTTGATAGCTATCTGAATATCAAAGTGAAAATGTCTACTGTGACTCATATGTTGTCTGAAATGTTATACATTAAATAAAGAAAAAAATATATAAATTTTTTTTTTTAACTTCATCTCATTCCATATTTTCGTGTATTTTTATACAACTGCGGAGGAAAAGACCTCGCTGCCTTGGTTGCTCAGTCGGTAAAGCGTGGTAATTCGCTTCGAGCCACGCATCTCTCGTATTGTCATGACGAAGGTCCGAATCCCGAGAGGGAGGATGAATATATATAAGAATATATATGGCGGCTTCCTCCACAAACTAGGTCCATGCACAGGAAAAATAAGAAATATAATAAGCCGAAAACCTTCATGTCAATTTGGAACTGGCATCTGCACGAGAAGTCATGATTCGCCATATAATTGAGCTGTATTTTCGGCTTTCCTCTCCAGCAGGATAAAAATGAAATCCTGTAGCCGCCTAGTGTTGTACCGATTACGGGGAATTCCCAGTATGAAATGCGGAACAGTAAGAGCTGTGGGTGTGGACCAGGTAGACTATGCTTTATAGATTAGGTTGCGGTAATGGAAACAATTATCAAATGATATTTATTTTGCAAAATCAATACAGAATAATATGAGTATGTTAACAACTTTTTATGAGCAGCTGGCATTGCGTATCAGTACTGTATGTGTTGGTGTCATAAATAGAATCGAAAAATAAAACAGGTCTTGTGAAGTTTAGTACCATATTCCCGAATGTCATCAAAATTAAAACTGGGAGAATATTCTTATCCTAACTAGGGGACGCCAATGCTGCAAGCATCTGGCATTGTCTCTAGGGTTGGGATGAGTCGCTTTCAACATGGGAAATTTTTATTATTATCGGATTACTAAACTTCAGGAGACCCAATAAAACCCAGTCAACTTACCACAGGTTTTCCTTGGACTGTCACAGTGTAGGATTTAGCAAAAGAGGGAATTCCATTTTTATGCTGAAGGGGAGGAAAGTAAAGATACTGCCTAATCATAAAGTAAACCACGACCTCCAGTGCAGACACCAGCTTTTAGTCAGGGGTTTTTGGTTTATTTTCTTTCTCATTTTCCCTGTACATAGACATATAGAACCGGTCAGTGGATTGAGCCATAAGCAGTGCTTACATGAACCTATAATCCACCAGACCTATAATCATCATCTCTCACAGGACTGACATTATTAAAGCCGTTTTCCATATTCTTAGCTCCCTTTAAACATGAAATTTAATTTGGGAAATAATTTTAGGGAAAATATACTGTATAAGACGAGGTCAAGGT
Organism: Styela plicata; assembly: GCA_963675895.2. NCBI lineage: Eukaryota > Metazoa > Chordata > Ascidiacea > Stolidobranchia > Styelidae > Styela > Styela plicata. The sequence goes on from OZ023148.1 coordinate 22,414,394, forward strand.
CCAATCAGGGGGATGAAAATAAAATTCCCACACCAAGATTTTAGAATAGAGGGACGGTACCTTCACCCGTACAACCTGACCGATATTGATTTTTTGCAAACAATATCGATACTGATATTTTGTCATTTTTGACCACAGATAACCGATATTTTATCTTACTTGAAACTCATTGAAGTAAGGCAGAAATAAACTCCAGTAATACAGCAATGAATCGAAACACATAATGAAAGAGCATGCCAACATATTGGCATATAGCATATAGCAAAAATTGGGCTGATATATATATCAGTTCAAGGAATGTGACTGTTCTTTCAGTTCATTGTAAGCTCTGTAGGTAGGGGCTTTGGAATTGTCCTGTTCATGTTTTATCTTCTAGCTTCAGATGTATCATAAAATATTGCCCATTTCGTTTTCTTCTTGAGGAACCCATGTTTTTCGGGTGCCTTTGGTTTTTGATTATTCTAATTTTGATTTGAATTGCTATAAAAATCGAAAATAATAATTTTGGAATTCGCGAATCAAGAATTAAATGTATTGGTTTCTTACTACCAGCATTCTTGGGACATACGGCCCTTGAGTAAATCTGAATATAAATATAGCACACTTCTTTAATGGCTCATACATGGATAAGTTCAGTGGCCAAGATGAATTTTTTTTCATGCAGGCAATTTTCTTTAAATGTATTTCAATTTTCAGCATTTTGTTAAGCATGAGCCACGGATTGACAGCGTCACATCTGCGCGATCAGTGATGCTTAACAAAACATGTTTTGTTGTGATTTTTTTGACCGGGTAATTGTGAAATATTTATATGTAACTGGACCACTATAGAAAGTAAATCGTTTTGCATAAGCGATAATGATTCATCTGACACTTCCCAGGGTGTTTCACTCATATAAGTGACTATAAAAACGTATAGAAAAATTAATATAAAAATTTGCTGAGATTTGGGAACAAATTACTCATGGTTCAATAGCGCCCACTCATATCTCACTGACCACCAAAAAACACTGGTTTCACATTCCTTTGCTAGTGGATGACATTAGGACTGGGGCTGGGCAAAACCGAATCATTTGGAATTCGAATTTGATTCGATTATTTTTTTCGAATCTGATCTAATCACTAATTCTATGAATATAACAAATATCCCATTTTTAATAATATAACCGGTCTACATCATGAAAGTGAAGAAATTTATAATTTGTAGTGTATTTTCAATTCGCACTAAGAGCAATAATTTTCATATTTCAATGTCAAAATATATTTGATTTTAGTCAAATTTGACCAAAATCGATTGCATTTCGTCGTGAAAATAAAAATTTCACCTCTTTTGGCAAGTTTTCTTTCTATGAACGATTCACGATTGATTTGAATAAATCGTGCTTCGAATCGATTCGAATTGCCCAGCCCTAATTAGGACTATTCTTAAGCCCGTACCTACAGGGGTTTCAATTTGGTTATTATAATTTTCGATTTGATTCATTCACGAATTCCTGAATTATTTAATTCCATTGTTCCTATGATTAGTATGTGGATATGTTTATTCGCCCCAGTAATAAAGGATTGACTGTGCAAGTACAGCAAATAAAATGTGAGACAGGACAGGATGAACTTTATTTTTATACAGCATGCTATTAACAATGTTTACATTTGTGTCTGGTCACAATATTTTTCTTGCGTCTTGCTGTTCCATCCTGTGTGGACATATGAGGTACTGGTGAGGTTATCAAGCATAGTCCCAAACCTGCGGATTACAAAGCCTTGCTCGGGGACACCCCTGCATGTATTACCTATTGAAGCTGTTTTCGTTTGTCGATTTTTAACATACTTCATTGGGGTTTGAGCCCGCGTCATTCGTTAGGTGTCACGTCATGGCTCATTCACAAGTCCCTGTCGACCTGAAACGGAATCAAAATAATTTCTGAAAATCATGCAAGTTTCAATAGATTTTAAATAATAAACACAGCCAGACTTCTAGCTACTAAAACACCTGAAGAAAATGGATCTTATCAGAAGAAAATTCAGCAAATGGGCTTTATTTCATAATACATCTCTTGCTAAAATGTCCTTCTTCGAGTGTCTGGTAGCTACTGAATAGAACGAAAATCAAATCATCGAAACTGCTGTAAAATATCCATCCACAGAAAATATTTCGAGCAACCGAAAAAAAACAGGATTTATGCCACCCTGGACACAGCTTTGCAATATTCATGTTTTTGAGATTTTTGGTTAAAAAAATGACTAAATAATTGGATACGGAAAAAACTGAATTCTGTCACCTCATCCCGTACGTTATGGAAATGATAATAAATCATGATATTGCTGCATAATGCGATGGTATCAAATCAAAAAGTTTAACCGTATACATTCTTTTTTTGGTGCGATGGCGCAGTCGGATACGAGAAATTTAAAATGAAATGGAAAATTTACCAATTTTTTTATTTGTCTAAACTCACCTTAAGCAAGGAACCAACTAATGACTATCCTAGAAAGGACTGAACCATCATAATAACATGCAGTGAGTTGTTTGTCGTTTATCTCAACAATTTGTTTTCTTAGAATTCGTTTCATTCTTCATTTCTTGATTATTTGTGCAATGAAATCATGATTATTGTATAAATTTCATTAGGCAGTGTTAGAGCCCGACAGATATATCGGCTCCAAATAGAGCACATCCCCTCTAAAATGATTTCTCATTAAAATTTTGAGCTCGATGGCCCAGGGATTATAATGGAATCGCAGTTGGGATATCTCCGGTTCGGGTGCTGGCTCGTTAATCTATGCTCCGCCACTATACCCAGGGTAGGCTTGACCGAACTTGAAAGATGATACCTATCCAACAACACTAACCCCGTTCCCTAATAACCATATCTGAAATTTTGTCAAGAATGTGCCACAGATGTACTGCATTTCATCGACACGATCCATCTATGACTCGTACTTAACAAAAGATGATATGACGAAATCCCTCAGATAAGGAAGTGGCCTCTGGTGCAGTGACTTGTTCAAGGTTTTCCGCCCACATACGAGTTTCTGCAAAAACAGGTGAAAAGAACAATTAAATATCCGATCAGCTGCAGAATATTAATATCGGCCAGGCTATAGCTGTGATCTTTGAAACACACTGACAATATCATGACACAAATATTCAGGACACCCTAAAGAAAACAAGATCGCCCTCACATATAACCGCCTAATTGTATGGCAAACCACGACCACTCGTGCAATTAATTGGGTGTAAGGTTTTTGATTTATTTTCTTTCTTATTTTTCCTGTGCATAGACAGATAGAACTGGTCGGTGGTTTAAACCATGAGCCGTGCTTACGTGAACCTCTGTGCACTGGTTAGGCATCCACCAGACCTTTTCCACGTAATCATCATCCTTCAGAGGATTCGAAATTATTAAAGTCGTCTCCCAGATTTCTTAGCTCCCTTCAAACATGAAATTTAATTTGGGAAATAATTTTAAGGAAAATATAAGACAGGGTCAAGGTCCAATCAGGGGGATGAAAGGAAAATTCCTCCACCAAGATTTTGGAAGAGAGGGACTGTAATTACCAGTAGAACCCGACCGATATTGATTTTTTGCAACCGATATCGAAATTTTGTCATTTTTGACCACCGATAACCGATATTTATCTTACGCGAAACTCGTTGAAATAAAGCAGAAATAGTTTTGTGTAAGAAAGGCAAATGAGCATATTATAACATTCAGATGCGTAAAATCCAAACTCGAATAACAATTACTGGGGATTTTCCTAGATGTGAGCAAAAATATTGTGCAATATTTGCTATTGGAACAAAAAACACATCATTTTATTACGCATGCCCATATGTCTATTTGTGATCTGCTGACATATTGGCATACAGCAAAAATTGCGCTGATATGTATCGGTTCAAGGAATATGACTGTTTTTTCAGTTCATTTTGAGCTCTGTAGGTTTGGGCTTTGGAATTGTCCTAACATATTTCTTGTGTGTTGTAGGAGGTCTTAACCATGGTAGTGTAGTTCTGTATGTTTTTTTGCTTAAGAGTGCGGTTAATGACACTTTATCTGTCATTCGAATGGCCGCTATTTGGCTCCATTAAGACTCTGCTTTCGAACTTGCCTTGGATGAAATTCTATAAAGAAAAATCATCCTGTGTGTTATATCATCAGGTGCTCTAGATGTCCATTACAATTGTTAAGTTTGTAATGTGAAATTTATATCTCTTATGGCAAGTCAGAACATTAGGTCAATGTGGCCGACAAAGGTGGCAGAATTTTTGTTTTCTTCATGTGTCGTTCACGTTTTATCTTCTAGACCCAGATGTATCATGAGATATTGCCCATTTTGTTAATTTTCTTCTGGAGGATCCATTTTCTTCAGGTGTCTGAGTAGCAAATTAGCTGCCATTCTATCAGTGTGGAGGCTGATATGTCAGATACTGGTAACACAAATTCCAATACTGATCGGGCTGTAATGAAATCATGATTTTGCTACTCAATCAATAAATCAAGACTATTAAAAACTTGAAATCTAGATATTGCAATTGGAATTGAACATTTACATTTAGGAATTGAATTGAATAATTTTAGAGGATTGAACACTTGAATCGTAGTCATAGCAACCAAAGATGTATTTATAGAAAATTACATCCAAATTTAGATGGATTTTCTGAAATTAAATCCATTTTTAATTATTTCCTCTTTCGATTTGAATTGCTATGAGAATCAAATATAATATTTTTCGAATCAAGAATTGAATGTATTGGTTTCTTACTACCAGCATTCTTTGGACGTACAGTCCTTGAGTAAATCTGAATATAAATATAGCACACTTCTTTAATGGCTCATACATGGATAAGTTCAGTGGCTTGACCAAGATGAACTAGGACACCCGAAAGAAGTGGCTTCATCAGATGGAAATTCACCTTAAAGGCTTTATTTTAGGATTCAAATCATTTACTGAAAGATCAGAAATGTCTTATTATCGGACAAAAAGCTTTAAAATCATTAATATTGCTATGAAATAGAAGCGTTGATGGTTTAGGAGCTTTTTTGTCCATATGAAGTAACTTTGTATTGATCTATTGTGTAGTGTAATCATGACATATGTGAGAACCTGGCTAGCAGCATGCTATCTACTCAAACACCCAAAGAATATGAATTTCGTCAGAAAAAAAATAACCAAAAGCAAAACATCCCAAGGTATATGGCTGAGTTTAAAATGTCTGAGTTTGGTGCATTAGAATTTGAGTTGTTAAAATTTTATTTTTTTTAATTAAATTCACTTTTAGCATTTTGTCAAGCATGAGCCACAGATTAACAGTGTCTCGTCTTTGCGATCAGTGATGCTTAACAAAACATGTTTCGTTGTGATTTATGTGACCGGGTAATTGTGAAATCTTTATATGTAACTGGACCACTATAGTAAGTAAATCGTTTTGCATAAGCGATAATGAGTCATCTGACACTTCCAAGGGTGTTTCACTCATATAAGTGACTATAAAAATGTACAATGTGAGAAAAAAAATTAATATTACAAAAATTTGCTGAGATTTGGGAACAAATTACTCATGGTTCTATAGCGCCCACTTATATCTCACTGACCACCAAAAAACGCTGTCTCACATTTCTTTGCCAGTGGATTAGTACTAGGGCTGGGCAAATCCGAATCATTTGGAATTAGAATTTGATTCGATTATTTTTTTCGAATCGGATCGAATCACTAATTCTATGTATATAACAAATATCCCATTTATACTATTATAACTTGTCTCCATCGTGATAGTGAAGAGGTTTATAATTTGTTGTGTATTTTTTATTCGCAATAAAAGCAATAATTTGCTTATTTCAACGTCGAGATATAGTAGATTTTGGTCAAATTTGACCAAAATCGATTACATTTCATTGTTAAAATAAAAATTTCACCTTATTTGGCAAGTTTTTTTTCCTATGAACGATTCACGATTGAATTGAATAAATCATGCTTCGAATCGATTCGAATTGCCCAGCCCTAATTAGGACTATTCTAAAGCCCGTACCTACAGGGCTTTGAATTTGGTTATTATAATTTTCGATTTGATTCATTCACGAATTCCTGAATTATTTAATTCCATTGTCCCTATGATTAGTATGTGGATATGTTTATTCGCTCCAGTAATAAAGGATTCAATGTACAAGTATAACAAATAAAATGTGAGACAGGACAGGATGAACTTTATTTTTATACAGCATGCTATTAACAATGTTTACATTTATATCTGGTCACAATATTTTTCTTGCGTCTTGCCGTTCCATCCCGTGTGGACATATGAGGTACTGGTGAGGTTATCGAGCATAGTCCCAAACCTGCGGATTACAAAGCCTTGCCAGTGGGCACCCCTGCATGTATTACCTATTGAAGCTGTTTTCGTTTATCGATGTTTAACATACTTCATTGGGGTTTGAACCCGCGTCATTTGTTAGGTGTCACTTCATGGCCCATTCACAAGTCCCTGTCGACCTGAAACAAAATCAAAATAATTTCTGAAAATCATGCAAGTTTCAATGGATTTCATAATTTTAAATAATAAACACGGCTAGACTTCTAGCTACTAAGACACCCAAAGAAGATGGATCTTATCAGAAGGAAATTCAGCAAATGGGCTTTATTTCATAATACATCTCTTGCTAAAATGTCTTTCTTCGAGTGTCTGGTAGCTACTGAATAGAACAAAAATCAAATCATCGAAACTGCTGTAAAAATCCATCCAAAGTAAATATTTCAGGCAACCGGAAAAAAACAGGATTTATGTCACCCTGGACACAGCTTTGCAGTATTCATGTTTTTGAGATTTTTCATTTCAAACCCCAAAATCCCTTTTTCAAATAAATTTCAGTGCAGCAGACACGTTTTTTGTATGTAAAGAATAAAATTTTTTTTTGATTTATTGCCACTTTTTAGAGTAGATCACTCTGTCCAAGGCCCTGTAACAGTCGCCACTTATAGACGGACAGGGTTACAATTACTGGAAAGATGTCATCTTTTCCTGTTCGGCTACCCAAGTTATTACACCCTGGGTTGAGTTGTGGACATGGATAAGCGAGCCGAACTCGCCGGGGCTCGAACCCAAGATCTTTAACCTATGATGCCAACATGTTTAACCACTAGCCCATCGCGCCCATAAAACATATAAAAATAAAAACACATATTTCCAGAACATTTTTTTTTGCCTGTGGCACCCATTATGATGTCAAAATTTGACCTATTATCATTGTTTTATTTTTTTCTAGATTTTTCTATTGATAAAAAAATGATATATAAACAGCAAATAATCTTCTCTCAGGTTATAAAATTTTACAATATTTGATTTTTTGTTCCTGAAAGTCGTCCTATGTTAGGACCGAAGCAGAAGATATTGTTTCCGCTTATTGGTTGATTAGCTCATTCGGTAAAGTGTTGGAAATATGCTTCAAGCTACGCATCTCTGATCACCATGTTCGATTCCCATTTGAGAGGATTTTATGCGAGAGCTGTGCTGGACACCTTGTCAGTGCACGGTGAATCGTGTAAGCATTGCTTTTATGAGAGATTTGTTAGCTAAACTTTTATCCCAATTTAAAACCGGTGTCTGCACGATCGTTAATCCGTAATCTTGGAACTAACGTTTTTTTATAGCTCTGCTTTGAAATGCACTAAATGACTCAAACACTATAATAAAGGGCAGTGAGCGGTATCTGCCCTGGGCAACAGTAAATACCTCATATAATATATAGGGATTTTGCAATCAAAGCCAAATATACATGTGAGGCCACTGTTATAAAGTCACCTCAATATCGTATTATTTTGCTTAAATCATGATTTTTCCGCATAATAAGCAGTAATGAAGCAATAATTCAAAAAATATTGGGTCGTGCAAAAGCAGTTTTGTCAAGAGTCAACCAATTTATCAAGTTGTATTATCTGTGTCGTGAAAATTGCCTGAAGAGAGCAAGGTTTAATATTTACTAATAGTCCAGGACAGATATTGGTAACTTCAGTTCATTTATGTATGTAACGTTTTCCACTCGCAGTCCGTTTTTTTTTATAGCCACTTTTTCGAGCGAATCACCTTGCCCAAGTCTCAGTACTAGCGCCACTTATAGATGGGCAGGGTAAGAATTACTGGAAAGATATGATCTTTTCCTGTTTGGCTTAGCCTACCCAAGTTATTACACCCTGGGTTGAGTGGTGGGCATGGATAAGCGAGCCTGCTCGCCGGGACTTGAACTCGAGATCTTCAACCTGCGATGCCAACATGTTTAACCACTAGGCCATCGCGCCCACTACGGTTGCTGGTGTTACATTTTATCGAATCCTTTGAAATATTAATAATCGTTTGTGGTTGATTATAGATAGTGGTACTGCTTTACCTTCCCCAATTTCCAAGAGAATGAAAGTGTGTGTTGTTGTTAATTTGTTATTTTGTTTGTTTCATGTTATAACTTCTAGTTTGATATAAAGTAGATTTTGTCATCTGATATTCAAAATGTCTCTAAAGATTGAAATAAATGATAACGAACATGCAAATGGAATTCTACAAGAACTTAACACGTGAGTACATTTGGCTTCGACTGATGTTGGATAATTTTGGTTGATTATGAGAATGATTTGAAATACTTTAATTATGTTGTGTCGGTTTTCATATGTACTTGATCAATTGGTCATTGTAATGTTATTTGTCTCTTCATATTTCCGGTAGACATCGAAATCGGCAAGTATTGGTGATTTTTGAAGTATCGGTACTGGTATCGGAAAATTTTTATCACCGATACCGGATACGTCTTTACAGCGGCGCGTACGAATATGCTTTATTGATAATAAATGGAAAGACCTCGCATTTCACTGCCCTGAAAAATACTTTAAAAGGGGCATGCTCACATGAACAATTTTATTTGCACTTGGGTTTTTAGTAAATGAAAACCGTCAATCCACTCACTATATGCTCTTTTTGAAGTAGAAAAAGGTGATAGGTGTCACGTTAGTTGTGTAACCACGAAACATTTGCTCTCAATCTTTGGACCCATGTATGCTTGAAAGCAGCATCAATTCGGTATATTTTCATCCATATAAGTTTGCACTCCAATTTTTTTGTTTTTGTTTTATAGCCACTTCTTAGAGTGGATCACCCTGTCCAAGGCCCTGTAACAGCGACCACTTATAGACGAGCAGGGTTAAAATTGTGGGAAAGATGCGATCTTTCCTTGTTCGTGATGAACTAGCCAGGTTATTACACCCTAGGTTGAGTGGTGGGCATGGATATGCGAGCCGGACTCGCCGGGACTCGAACCCGAGAACGTCAACCTACAATGCCAACGTGTTTTAACCACTTGGCCATCACGCCCGAAATGGGTGCAAGTGTTCAAGGGTCCAAACGTACGTAGGCGCACACATACATGGGTTCAACCATAACAAGTATGTGGATACAGAAAGGGCCCTAAACATATTTAATAAAGTACTCGGTATCGGAATATAATTATAAAAGTGGTATCGGCGAAAATTTTGGTATCGACCCATCTCTAATTTCCTGTATCCCTGACCGTTGGTAGGCACACCGGGTAATCCACCTCATTTTGTCATCTGTAATGTAATTTTTCTTTATTTCCGCATTTATCTTATGGTCATTTTTACCACAAATTGAAGAGTGAGTTTTGGGTCAATAATAAGAAAGTGAGGATTGGTTTTGAATTGGCACGTATCACGTATCCTATCAAACTTATGTTTTGAGATAAATCATAATAGATATATTATATCTATATTTAGTGCTCTGTAGGTACGGACTTGGAATAGTCCCAAGTATTTCCTATGTGTTGTATAAAGTGACTTAAGAAATAAAAGTGGAAGATGATTTTATTATTGTCCAGGGCAGATATCATTTATTGCACTTTACCATAATAGTTAGTTTCGTTAGACATATTTAAGCATTGCTTAAATCTAACCAACTCATGGCCATTTTTACAACAAAGTCCTGGCTTCAAAATGTGGTAGTAGCAACTGGACTTCAGTGGACAACATCCCCAAAAGTATTGAACTACTATAACAAACTGCAGCATGTGGTATCTGCCCTGGCGATGATAAAACGCTTCTTTTTGGTCGAATTTCAGCTTTCAGTAACCTCATATCCGAGTCTTTTATCCGAGACTTTATTACGAGTCCCAAGTCTAGTCGAAGAACACGCGAGTTAGCAAGAAAGGCGGTGCGTATGGTACGGTGCGAAGATTGGTACGACACGATACATTTTGAAATTTTCGTACTTGGTATACTACGGTACAAAGTTTGATATTTATTTCGTACCGTACCATACTCTTTTTCGTACCTTCGCATTAGACCATGTTCTCCTCAAATTATTCAAAAAAAAAATATATCATTTAACATCTTGCCGTTTCATAGTTTGTGTCCATCGAAGAATATTTCAAACTAAAGGACAATTTTAATATGATTTAGAGCGTCGCAGGGCAATATAAAATGTAACTGATTCACTACAGCAGATCAGATAACCTGTATCGTATTATCGGTTTTACTGTCCTGAATTTTAAACCAATTTTTGGTATTTTTCACGTTTTTATGGAATCACGTAAATCAAACTTTCAATCTTTGATATTTTTCAGTTCAAGAAAAAAAGACGGTGGTTTACATTGTGACTTCACTATCATAGTTGGTTCGGAAGAAATCTCTGTTCATAAGAATATTATATCGGCAGGATCTGATTATTTCAAAGCAATGCTGGCTCACAATGTAAGTTGTTAGTTATTATATCGGCAGGATCGGATTATTTCAAAGCAATGCTGGCTTGTAGTGTGAGTTGTTAGGTATGATCTTTTATCTTTCAATCTTATACCGTACATTATATCTGACCATTTGGCGCCAGAATAAAAAGGCTCGTAGTTTTTCTAAATATTCGTAGCCTTTTATACACACAAGACGCCAATGAGCGCATATAATCTCTTATATTCATTCCCATAGAAAGTCGAGACAAAATATATTTTTGTGTCACTACATGTGAGGAGGAAATGTGCGACATCTGAAATCTGGTATAAACTGCTCAATATAGCATTCGTCAAGCAAATACAATTGCTTGTAAGATATTCTATAAATCAGCTCGGCTTGTTGTTATTGTTGGTTAGAATTTTAGTTTGAAACTTGAACTTCTATTACAGACTGTCGAGACAAAGTCTGGTCGAGTTGAAATGAAAGGTGTCGACCCAACTTGTTTGAAACAATCTATAGAATATATTTACACTGGTCAAATATCAACTACTGATGAATATGCTGAAGCATTGATGCATGTAGCTCAATTACTACAGTTGAAAAGTGAGTGCAAATCTATTATGTTTAAGTTGTTACGAAGATTTGACACTTATCTACTGCAGTAAATGACCAAAGGTATTTATAAATCGAACACACTTGGTCTATACGTATAGCAAAAGTATTACAATATTATGTATTAAGATACTTCACCATTGCGAAAATGCGCTCCCCAAGGTTTGTTATGACCTAGATTGCCAAACCTCACATCCAGAAACAAGTGACAATGTTGATTAGAGTTTCTCTGATTGTCCAAATCCACCTGCAAGGGTATAAGTCTCCATTTTTTGTCAAAAACGTGTTGCCGTAGTTTCCTTCTCGCTTTCGAAAAAATAGGGTGTCAGTGCCCATCCTCTTATATTTTCAATATTTCCACTACAAAGTCCATGAGTGTTCCATCCTCCTGTCAGTGTTTCCTGTCCCAACCCGCCAGTGTTTCCTCCTGCCATTGTATTCTGTCATCTCACCCTTTTAATGATGCCGCTTTTCCACACTGTTAATGTCACCCCTACACCGTAAATGATCACTCTTCACCCAATGTTCTTTCACTCCCGCGTTGTTTCACTCCCGCGTTCTTCTTCTATCCATTTATTGTGTCCTATTCCCGTCATCGTTCTCTTTTTTCAACATCGCCAATTTTTTAATCTTTCTGACCTGTGATCAATCCTTGTAATTTCAGAATTATCAGATGGAATCATTGATTCACTTGAACAGAATCTTGATCCAAAATTATTCTTTGTAACAAAAAGAATCGCAAAGCTGTTCAGTTACAAAGAATTGCAAGTAAAATGTGAGGAGTTTGCGATGGAAAGATTCGAAGAAATTTCAGTTCTGGATGAGTTTTATCAACTTGAAGAAAAGGAAATATTGAAATTGATCAAAGGAGAAGGCAACAAGGTAACATATTCTCAGAACTTCTCACACAGATCAGTGTTTTTTAGAATTAAGGCCTACAACGATTAAGCTGTGAACAAGTTGCCATTAATACTGGAGTTGGGATTCGTAAATTACATTCCCATCAAATAAGCTTTTAACCCAGGATAAAATAACATGACTTATCTGATGTAAGTATCTATTTATTTCCATTAACGGTAAAATCATTAGAATTCGTTTTCAGAATAATAATTATTACTTAAATTGCTCACTTACATACACCCGTTGGTATAGGCCTTCCGTCCTTCATATGACATAAGTTGTATGTTGTGTTTGTAATATTCGTTCATGCTCATTCATTTCTCAAAAAATATTTTTTTTTTTTTTTTTTTTTGCTTTTTCAAATCTGTTTTGCAGGCTTCAGAAGATGTTAAACTGAAAGCTTTCATTTCTTGGATAAAATTCGAGCAGAGTAATCGTCAGAAGCTCCTGGTAGAACTGAATAATAATATTAATCTATCCAGAGTTTCTGTTTCGTACAAAAGATTCTTACTTGAAAATGAGGTGAGAAGGAGGATTGACATTATGTATTATTTGAATGGGAAACGATATTAATGTTCATGAGGGCAATTTTTTATAGAAATTCAATCTGAACAAGGTTGGAAGCAGTGCCTGAACCTACCTTCACCCACTTAAAAGCAGAGAGCTTCTAAAAGATGTAGTAACAGCAACTGCACTCTAGACGGAAAACATCCCAAACGAAACTGAACCGTCATGGTAAAGTGCAGTAAGTGGTATCATTTTCTGAAAATACTAATTGTGCTTCCATTCAGAAAATTTTACAGAATAATTGACACTGTTGATCACGAAACAGATTCCGAAAGATGATAAAGCAAACGTAACCCCTCGTTTCTCTTTATAATCAATTCAATCAGGAAATGGACATGGATGTGTTTGAATTCTGCTTCTGCTTAAATTTTCAATGAAATATAATAGTCCCGCACTACATAATCGCCTTCTAGCGATCTAAATACTTTTTCAAATCAATGCAGGTACATAATTTGTGTTTAATTCTGCAGGCAATGATTGAAAAAATCATTTGAATGTTATCGAAGTTTGACCAAGTCTATTATGGATGGTTTGAAAGTTGAGGCCTCAGATGTTGAAATTTTTAGAAAAGATAAACAGATACAAGAGAATGAGACAAGTAAATTCAATCTTTTCTTCCTACGCGTGTCCAATGGTGACGAAACTTGAGTTTTCAGAATTTTAATTGCAATTCTTATTGAAGGAAATTGAGTTTTCTTGTGCCCTCGGCACACTAAAAAAATTTTTCTTCATTTTTATCTTTTTTCTTGTCCCTCAAAAAAATTCCAAACATTCTTTTCTCAAGCTTTTCATTTCAATCCAAGATTCTGGGGCTTGCACGTCATACCGGTAACGATACACTAAGATTTGCATTCTTGTTGTGCATTGTTCTAGTGTTTGGCATATTATGTTGACGTATATATTTATAGCGCGTGTTCCTGGAAGTTTGATCAATAACTTTTGTTAATGAAATTCACTTCAAGCGAAGGTCAGAAGCAGCTCTTCCAAGTAAATAGTTAAATGCGGTTTTATGAAGTATTAATTAGCAATCGAGCGTGCTTAACCTGTGACTCGCTTGAGGGTATAAATTGATTGGGCTGAATCTGATTTGGCTATCAACGACAAATTATCGACAACTGAAATGACAAAACCTGCAAAGTAATATCGGTAGCTGCTCCCAAAGCGGAAAACATTTCATTTAGTAATAGCAGACTTTTATCTGCGACCAGGGCAAATACCACTGATTGCACTTCATTAGAGCGTTTCAATTAGATTTAATTTCAATTTGATTTTGTTTCATTCTTAACTTTTATATTTTCTTCTTGTTGGCGAGCACAAGTTATTTGAAACTTGAAACTTTCGAACACTTTATATTTTTGACAGTTGTCGTATTTGACGGAAACACAGGAAGTCTTCAACGGTTTGATCAACGGAAGACGTCATGGGCCAGAATTCAGGTTTTGTTTATTATTTGTTGACTAGATCTGACTAGATCTTCTGTTGATTGCGAATCGGAGGAGATTTTCTCCGATCTCCACTGTAAATACATATTAAGATAAATAATTTCGTCAAAAGCCTGGATTGTAGCGTTGTGCATTGTATTCATTGTCGAATTAATTAATTTTTGCAACCACCTCATTTTCATTTTCCGGTAACTTATCTAAATTTTAATGAAATTTTTATATGCTACTCCTGCTTTTTTTAGCAATGAAAATTTTATAAGAAAAAAATCAAAATCTCCCATCATTTCTGTTTTCTGTTACAAATTCGAAATTATGTATTGTATGGTAATTAGACAACGAAAAATATAACTTTTAAAAAAGTTATATAACTAAAAATATATAAATTTATATTAAACCTTATGAATGGACATTAAGCATTTTACTGAAATATTTTTACTTCTTATCCAGGACATGCCTCGCGGATCAGGAACTATTTTCTCTGCAGCAACTCTTGGTGACAACATCTATATTTTCTTTGAGAATCGTTCAGTCCATCGATTGAAATATACAGACAATGTATCTACATGGGAACGAATGCAGAATACGATGTATGATCATGGTCAATGCCCCCCCGTTGCTGTTTTGTCAGGTGAGTTGATGCTACAAATACGGTTTGAAATATAAACAGTGGCGTATTCAGAACCTTGAAAAAGGGGGAGGAAAATTTTTTCGAAATTAAATGATGATGTCACTTTATCACGTGACTGTTTTAATTGGAAATAACCACAACATAATCCTAAATTCGCAGTGGAGCAAATTTTCTTCGAAACTGGGCACATGTATTGCACGCAGAAAGGCGTGAAAAATTATGTTTCTTATATTTTAAACCTTCTGGAGAGCCATTCTAGGTTTTTAACAGTCAGGAAAGGGGGGACATCACAGTGTGTTTGTACAGAGATCTAAGAAATAAGCTGAACAATGAACAATATTTTTGATAGAAACTGATCCGAGAAGAACATTATCGAGTGATGTTTGACCAAGTTTGGGAAACTGATGAGTTGCGCCGACCAGATATGGTTCATCTATGGTCCACACTTGCCAAAACGTTCAGAAAACAGTATTTTGATCTAAATATTTTTGTTCAGTGTTATATGCTTCCTTGTTCTTATAATGCCAGTGCACTGAGCGTGGATCTTTTTAGCACAGTGACGTGAGGGCTTACTATATTCGATGTGTTTTATCAAATAATAAGTTTAATCAAAATTCGCCATAAGCGGAAAGTACTACTACAAAATGTATTTGCTGTATCAGAAACTATAAGCATTCCAAAAATCTGACTGGAATAATAAAGTACAGCGAGTGGTATCTTTCATGAGCGATAGTAAAACCATGTAGTATATTTACTATCTTTTATGAAATTCATGTTAAATACTGTTTGTTGCAGGATATATTTACATTGTTGGAGACTTTTATGATGACTCAAATACAGTTGAAAAGTTCGAACCAACAAACAATAAGTGGGAAAAAGTAAAGGACAAAAATCTTTCAAGTTGTTATTCAGAAGCATTGGCTGCACAAGGTTGGTCAACACTTTATATATTTTTGGGAATTTGACATTAGTGAATGTCATGAACAAGGATGATTGAACTGTAGGTATACGTCCAAGGATATGCTCGACCTCTCTTCTAGTTACAATTTTAAACCAGGCAAGGCATTTTCCAAGTGCATTGACAATTGCGATAAATGTCTTAAAACAAAAAGTCAAATCCTCGTAAATACATAATATCAGGCAAATGTTTTCCTTTTGCGAACATAAAACGTCGATGCATCATGTAGGGAAGAGTCAATTGTGAAGGTTCGATAAGGGCCACACACGATCCAAGGTTAGCAAACAGACTTCAGGTATTGTTAGACCGGATGTTTCTGTGATTTTCAACGTGTGGTCCCAATGTGATGTCCACGACCAATGATGACCACAAATATGGGCTTTTGAACTTACTCTCCAGACATGTCACATCATTGGCAACAGTAATTGCGGTATCAGAAGTCCATGTGATGGGAGATGGTGACAATGCCGAAAGGGTTAGACAATTTTTAAGAATTAGAAAAATTAGTTGCGGTTAGGGGTTTTATATATATACACACCAAGGGTATAAACATACCTTTTTCAAGTGATGAAAGCTTATCCGCAGGGTTTTTGATGTAAAGAGTACTGTTTTATAGCAGGGTGAAGTTTCACCTGCGTAGCTGTTGAAATAAGGGATCGTTTGTTTTGAAAGTTAAATAATTTACGGTATGTGTCGTAGTTACGTTAAAATTGGGATTTGGTGTGCATCAAGTGTGTAATGGACAAAGTGGTCGAATATGGCCTGGATACACCCTTATCGTCATCAGCTTAGGGGGGAGAGGGTTCCAGGAAATGTTCTACCCGTTTCTGACGCTTACGTCGAGGGTTTATCACCATATTTCGTCAGGGGTTTATCACGATATTAAGTACAAAATTGACACCTGTTTAAACAGGCGTTCGTCATCATAACGAGTCACAGATAGACTCACAGGTACTTGAAGACTACTGTTATTCTACTTTATAATGAATCCTTTCATAGATACCATGATTGTCTGACAGTTATTGGCATCAGCAATTGCAATCGATCATTTGAATTCAAAAGTAAAAATACTAAAATCAACTTGCTGCTCTTGTATGAATCGATAATGAACACTTTTATTACTCTCAAGATAATATCTCAACTTTACACTTCAATATATCCAATTGCATTCAGGTTGCATATACAGCATTGGAGGTGCAGTTTCAGGCAATTACACCAACAAAGTAGAAAGATTTGATCCAACAACATCAACTTGGTCATTTATTGCTCCGATGAATGAAGCGAAAGGATTAGTTGCTGCTGTTGAACATGATGGAATGATATATGTGTTAGGAGGTGAATTTGTTATTGTGGAAAACATTTTGCATAAACGAATAATTTATATTGAAACTTCCATAACTGATACTGAGGCTTCATCACAATGCGTTTCAAACCAATATTTTACCATCTTTTATGGCACTAACAGATAATTAGTTTCATTCTGGTAGAATGTATCTTTTATAGAAATCTGGTGTTTTTTAAAGAATATTCCAAACATTCGCACAATATTACTATCCTACATGTTTCTTGGATCACACAGTATTTCCGTCCCCAATCACTACCCAATCGATACAATTCTTGATATTGTCCTCTTAGTAATTTCCAGATTATGGTGGCGACATTCCCAATTGGAAATTTTATTTTGCCAACCATGAGTCACAGATGGACCGCGCCTTGGCGGCACGATCCATCAGTGACCCACGCTTAGCAAAACATGTTTGGTCAATATATTCCTGACTGAGTTGACGTTTTTACATTAATACACGAAATCTTATTGTTTAATCCTACGTTGTGTAGCAAACGACAATACCATTTACTTTACATCGCTTTCTTTCAATCAGGACTTTACAACTATCAACACCTATCAACAGTTGAACGATACAATATTTCCACGAACACCTGGACAACAGTAGTTCCTATGTTGACTCTTCGTAGCTTGTTTCGAGCTTTTGTGATCGGTGGATATATTTATGCTGTTGGAAGGAGGAGCAGGTAGGATGGTGAATTTTATTTAATACATCGCGAAATGCAGCAAGAGTAACATTTCTTTTCATTTTACTCAAATCTGTTAAAAATCAACAAAATTTATGAATCACATGCATAAAATAATTTTAGATGTAATTTCGTTATATGATCTTGAGATTTTCCGTTTCAAAACATTGAAGAACCGTTTTACCATATTTTTAGTTGACGAATGTGGTTCGATGTCATCGCAACACTTAGACCGAGTCTGCCTTAGTGATGGCATTTAGCAAAACGAGAGTGTGAAAGTCTCCATCGAATCACTCACAAAAAAGCTCCAATGTCTCCATATAGAAAACAAGACACATTTGCTCAGAACGGTATTCCTGTTCCCGTAGGAAACTTTATATATTATTTCTGACATGCGTTAACTTGAAATATTGTTCTATAACGGGAAATACAAACAATTGAATCTTGAATTACGAGAAATTTATGTTTGTAATTTTTAACATCACCATCAATATGGGTCAAATTTGAGAGAAAATTGAACTAAAAAGACAAAACATATTATTCGCAATTAACGATTTTCGTGTTAGCACTTACTTAAGACGGGAGACGGGTATTGTCTGCGGTCTGAGAAATCAGAGTTTGGGAGAATTGAATTGTGAAGTTTTAATTGATATGCACTCTAAACAAGGTTGAAAGCAAAACCAATGAAGGGAACAAATAACTATAAATAATACGACAAAAAGTTCTACATAAAATTTAAAACCAGCAACGTCACCCTGTGTGGAAAACATTCCATAGAACTTCTACTGTGCAACGCACTTTCACATAAATTTCTGAATGTTGAAGTCATTGCCTGGATAATTATTTTTAAATACCGAATGCTACTGTACTTGGGTACTCGATATCGCCCATATGATTCCTATCTATGCTGGCCATCACACTTACTTAATTAATATAGATTGATTGTATTCCTCTGTTCAGTGCCAACAGTATCGAGAAGTTTGATTTTGAGAAGAATAAATGGGAGATGATTGATATGAAGGAGATGAGAATATTAGAATCAGTGAAGATCAAATCACCTGATTGAATATGTTTGAGTGTATATTAAGTAGAATTATGTATGCTATATCTTCACTATTTCACTGATTATTATGTGCTCTATATCAGGGTGGTTCAAAAAAATTTTGAAGATCTCAGCTAAAACCCCCTTAAAAGGAGCGGTTGAGTAAAAAACAACAAACGAAAAATTTTAGCTCATTCGAAAAATTTTCAGTTTCAAGCGAAATCTGGCAACAATAAAAAAATCTCAATTACAGCTTACAGCTTAACAATTATAGATTACAGCTTAACCATATGGCGAACCACGACCTCTCGTGCAGATACCAGTTCTGAATCGGTATAAAGGTTTTTGATTATCGATTTCCCAATTTTTCTCTGCATGAACCTGGTTGGTGGAGGAAGCCGTAAGCGGCGCTTACGAGAACCACCGTACACCGGCAAGGTGTTTAGCAGACCTCTCGCATATAATCATCATCACTCACAGGATTCGAACCTGCGTCCTGTTGATCAGAGATGCGTGGCTTGAAGCGTATTCCCAACGCTTTATACTGATTGAGCTCACCGGGCACCCCGTAAAAAATACTAAATCATTTAAAATCCCTATTTTGAGAACTTTTTTCATTACCATATTCGAGTACCCAACAATAAAAAGTCAGTCTTGTGCATTATGCTAACTAGTCTTGTAGATGCGGGCTTTAGAATTACCCCAGCATATTTCCTGCCTGCTGTGAAAGGTGACTAAAAGGATTGAAAGCGTAATAGCTACGTTAATATCTTATTTACTGGTAGATTACTCCCTGTTGAAATAATACGTGAAACACCTGTGGTTTGTTTTTCTATTGTTAACATATTTCTACATCTCTTATTATATCATGTCGTAAAAATAACATTTTTGATAGCCCATTGAGTTTTCAAATTGGCAGGTAGTCTCGATCCAAAGATTTCATATTTACAATGGTTGGCAAACCCAAAGATACTCTATTTTCTCACTTGCGTTTTTCAATGGAAAGTGATGTGCCACTGAGTTATTTTCATACAGCGGAAGCTGCCACAAGCAGGTATAAATTATACAGTAAAGGAGATTGGTGAAAATTTTCTATGAAGCACACCGGGATACAAATGTAATATATCACTTATTGCAACAATTAAGAAACGAATAGAAACCCTTCTTAAGCCACATTAATTTTCCAATAATGCAATATCCCATTTAACTGACGGTAAAATGCAACGAAAAAACAAAGTTTGATTCTGACATAGACAAACTACTTCGAATATATCCAAATCACCGTGTCATATCAACTTTACTTGTTTGCTTTTCAAAGATTTTCCCAATTGCTCAAGTCGCCCTCCAAATGTAGCGATCCTAGGGCCTCATTGATCTTCCAAAAGCACCGTATTATGCTCGCCATGTCATGCATTGAAATATCTTGCACATCATTTTTTGCAATGTCAAATAATTTGCCAATGTCAGATTCAAACTTTATTTTGTTTATGTTGCAGTCTACCTTCAGTTGGAAGGGGTATTTGCTATATTGACTAATTTATGTTGCTTAATTAATATGGGTTTCTATTCGTTTCTAAACTGTTGTGACACATAACATTTGTTCCCTCGTGTGCTTCGATATGAAACTTTCGGCCAAATTTGTTCAATCTCCTCTGCTGTATCATTTTTACTTTCTTGTCGCAGCTTTTGCTGTACTTTTATAGTGATACCTCAGCAGATTTGTTCTTTGGAAGGTTTTGCCAACTATTGGAAATATGAAATGTTCCTTTGAAAAGTTCAAGGCTTCATAACAAATGGAATTTTTATGACATGATATAGGTAAATAAGATTTGTAACAGCATGTTAACATTAGAAAAACAAACCACACGAGTTTGTTTCAACAGGGAGTGTTGTTTCTACCAATAAATATTATATTGACTTAGAAGCATCTATTACGTCTTATTATTCCTTTTAGTTGCCTCTCATGACAGGCAGAAAATACGCTGGAGTAATTCTTTAGTCCGCACTGACAAGACTACTTAAGCATAATGCACAAGCCTGACTTTCTTATAGTATGGTACTTAACTATGGTAATGAAAAAATTGCAAAAATAGGGATTTGAAATGATTTGGTCATTGTAGGCTGGGACTTTTAAATAGGCGACTAAAAGGAAGCAAAGTAGTGGTGGATAGTTTTACCATTGCCCAGGGCAGATACCACTCACTGCACCTTGCCATGGCGGATCAGCTCCGTTTGAGATGTTTTCCGTTAAGAGTGCAGTCTCCGTTACTACTCTTTGCTATTGAGTGGCCATTGGGTGGTTCCCTTTACGAGCTGCTTCTGGCCCTGCTTAGAGTGAATTACAATAAAAAAAACGTATTTATTTTTTTTTTATCAAAAATTGAGATTTTTCATAAATTCTACCATATTGTATATCCTGATTTATTGTACTGAAACGCTGGTTTTTATTTCTTTTGCGTGTAATTGTATTTATTGTACAAATAAGTGAAAAATAATTGAAAATGACTTTTATCGTTTTGAAATGATTTTTTACCGTTGCCAGATTTCGCTTGAAACTGAAAATTTCTAACTGCCGACTCCATTTTAAAACTTTTTCAAATGAGCTAAAAAAAAATTCTGTGTTGTTTTGTCACCCAACCGCTCCTTTTGAAGGGGTTGTAGCTATCTTTGGAAAAACTTCATTTTATCGAGCCACCATAATGCTACATTTTTTCTAATTCCACTGATTATTATGTGATATTATGTGTGCTACATCTTCACTATCCCACTGATTATTATGTGATATTATGTGTGCTACATCTTACTATTCCACTGATTATTATATGATGTTATGTGTGCTACATCTCAACTCTTCCACTGAATCCTATAATTATGCAATTATACTTCGATGAAATTAAAGCATGTGTTCTAGTAAAGTAGTGTGCTGTCGTTATGTGAAACTTTCACATGTTTAGAGCTTCATTTATTCTGTAGAATTTGTAAAAAAAATACGAGAAACTGGATCAACTGCGATTAATGACGGTTATTTTGAATAAATATTTTTAAATTTATTGTGTATTGATGAGATTTTGGTAGCGAGACTAGCTTATAAATCTGTTTCATTACCTACACCCCCCCCCCCCCCCCCCCCCCCCCTTGACTGGATTAGAATGATCCAGTCAGTCACATGAGTGGCTGTCAAACATTTCCAATATTGTGGGTTGTTTATCTCTAAACTTCCGATAGAAGTTTATTCGTAGAGTGAAAATATTAGACTGCAAACAAGATTTTATATTTTTACGATTTGGTTTTGTATTTTTATGACTTGTCCGTATTCTTTAGATTTTTAACCCACCTATTGCTATTCTGTTTGCGTATATTTTAATTTGGTCCACAGAACGTCACATCCGGATTATACTTTTATTAGGCATGGTCCAAGGATATTCCGTGTATCCACATGTACTAATTTCCAATATTGTTACTTGACGTATTATGTCATGATTTCGCTTCTAAATTATCCATAATAACTTTGTTTGATTTGATTTGCAAATAATGATATTAATTACTTCATTTTCTTGTGTGTGAAATAAATGATAACGAACATGCAAATGGAGTTTTACGAGAACTTAACAGCTGCGTACATTTGGCTTCGACTGATGTTGGATTATTTTGGTTGATTGTGAGAATGATTTGAAATATTGTAATCATTTTGCTTTGGAATGCATTCCATTGTTATTAGGCACTTGAAATCTGGATCTTCAACTTGAACTAAAAAGTCTGCTTCTGCGGGTTAGAATTTGATTTAATTTTATCTTATGAAATAAATCAACCATCCCCGACTTTCCACAGTAAATCTATTACAAATTTCATAAGGATATGAATGGGTTCCTGTAATTACCGAAACAAACAGAGGGGGCTTGTTTTATACAGGAACTGGGATGTCTAAGGAGACTTATATCCTCTTTTAAACATTTAGATGAGGCAATTTTAAGATTTTGTGGGGTTTATTGTACCATATGGCAAGGCTATATGTGGGCGATATTACCACGATAGCTAACATGATTTGGCCTGGTCTGCCAGATGGCATAGAAGATCTTTTGCAGAATATATTTAGAAACTCCCTAATCCCATTATTTTTAGTGAAATAGTGCAATCCAGAGGCGTTGTCATATTATTTATCGATTTATTATTATACTGGATGAAAGCATCACATTCGATCAAACTATCACAATTTTGGTCCTCTAATTCTAGTCAACCGATAATGGCCTATAATATATACCTACACTCTTGACATCTGTCTAAATGTACCAAAGTGACTGTACAGGTCCTCTCACACATCCTAGAGGGTCCGTTTCCATAAAAAATAAGCCCCGTCTAGGCAATTACAAGAACCGGAGGGACAGTCCTGGATGCGAGAGGTCCGCTGGACGCCTCACCTATGCACTGCTTACGGCTTCCTCCACCAACCAGGTCCATGAACAGGAAAAATGAGAAAACGATAATCCAAAAAAAACCTTGACCCTGATCCGGAACTGGTATCCGCACGAGAGGTCGTGGTTCGCCATATGATTAAGCTGTATTCTCGGCTTTCTCTTCCCACAGGATAAAAATGATATCCTATCCTATCAGCGAAAGATGTCTGACATTGATTTGCCGGCGAAAAAAGCAAATTGACAGAAGTAATTGACGGACGAAGGAAATGTGCACGAACACTGCTATTTTATACCAGAATTTGAAACTTTTTTACAGTTTGCTAAATGTTCTTCTGGTGGATCCAACTTTCTTTGGATGTCTGAGTAGCAGAGTAGCTGGAGTTCTATCAGTGTGGTGGCCGATATATCGAATACTGATAATGACTACAAATTCCAAAATTGATCTAATGAAAATCATGATTCAATCAATAAATATTTAAAATATGAAATCTAGAACATGCAATTATATCAAGTCTTCTTTAGTGACTTTTTATTTCACAATTTAATCGAATAATTTTTGCGAATCAGAGACTTGAATCATAGTATTATTCAGGCTTTTGAATAGTCTTTGAGAATAGTTCCTATTTCCTGAGTGTCGTGAAAACCGACTAAAAGCAAGCAAAGGAGATTGTTTTAGCATTGCCTAGGGCAGATACCACTCACTGCACTTTACCATGCTGGTTCATTTCCGTTTGGGATGTTTTCCGTTCAGAGTACTGTTGGTGGTACTACATTCTTAGTAGCTCTTTGCTATTATGTGGCCGTTAGTTGGTTTCTTCTAGGCTTCCGGCCTTGCTCGGAGTGAATTGCAATGAAAAAAATATATACACATACAAACAGAGATGTATTTATAAAAAAAAGAAAAATACATCCACTTTTGATACATTTTCAAAAATTTTATATACATTTTTGATTACGGTGATTTCAAAATTCCTAAAAAATTGAATTGAATAATTAGCGAATTCGTAAACCTTGAATTGACGTGATAGGCCTCGTACTAACAGCAATCTGGGATCTCAGTCTTCAAGTCAAATCTAAATTAAGCGTGGCCTATTTACGGACAAAAATTTTATTTCGTAAACACGAGCCACAGATGGACCATGTGTGTTCGATCCATCAGTGACTCATACTTAACAAAACATGCTTGAGCAATTATTTCGACGAGAATATGACTAATTGTTGAATTCCTTCGCTACTCTACTAATTAGAACGAATGCAGAATTCTCGTCAACCAGTCCTCAAAATTATCCACTCGTACTTACGATTTTTTAATACATATATTTTCAAATTATTGAATCATTTTCTGACAAATCAGGCTCTCAGATTTCTGGATGCGATACGGCTAAATTTTAGGTTTCTCTACTGATCAGTCCACAGAATTATTCATTCGAGATCATGTTTATCACATATTTTAAAACCATTCGATTAAATATTCAACATACAGACCCAATAAGAATTTTATTTTGTCAAGCACGAGCCACAGACGTACCGCGATCGATCAATGTCTCATACTTGACAAACAATGACAACATATTTCTGACTGGGTAAATGTTTGTGCCTTTTTATCAGAGACAGCCAGTTATCTTTACCAACTTACATTTTTCCAATCATAATTATATTGGCAAGCAGAACCTCGTAAAATGGGCATTGCCGCCCTTCCACCCACTGGCCTGGAAACCGGATAGTTTTGTAAAGAGGGGGGGGGGACTGTCACCCCACCCCAAGATTCTGGATATTATTTTAAAATCCAATAATAAACGAAATTTAACAGCACGAAACAGCAAACCATGAAACTGTTATAACATTTCACACATCATAGCATTTAAAACATTCAACATGCAATTGGGATCTAACATGAGATACAGAATTATTTCACAGATGTGAGGCGTCCATACAGATTTTTACTACCAGAAAATCAAGAGGACATTTCATACATTCACTAAGCGATTTATCATAAAATATTGATTTCTCTCCACTTTTCTTTTAGTGGGTTTAATTTACTTCCGGTTTCTAGTAGAAGAGAACAAATGGGAATTATCATGAAATGTGGAATTATTTTCGTTGCGTGTCAAGTAGAGGGAACTCTATCATTGAGCATTAAGTTTTGAGGCATCCAAACATATTTTTATCGCCAGATAATAAAAAAATTGCACCATCTGGAAGGCGATTTATCATGAATATTGAATTTCTGGTTTATTTTTCCTCCGTCTCTCTTGAGTATGGTAGTAATCAAACTGTACAAAAAGCTTTAAAATCATCAATACTCCTCTGAAATAGGTCTGAATAGCAGATAATCTGCTGGTAAAGTTCAGTTCACAGCAAATAATTAGGAAGTTATGGGGAATTGAGAAAAACAATTCGTACTTTTATAAAATAAATTGCATTATTATTATATTAATTAGCAAATTTCTGAAAGCATGACTCATGAAGAATTTTTCAAGTCCTGAAAGAGATGACTCATCAGAAATTCTAGTTAGCAGAAATTAGAATCGAAAACACTTTTTTAATATTTCTATGAAATTTTCAATCGGAGGGCAAAAAGGTATGATCTACAAAGAATCAGTATCTGGATTTGCCATTGCCCAGGGCAGACACAACTAACTGCACTCCAAATATAGCAATCAAGTTTTGTTTGAAAGTGCAGTTGTTGGTGCTATCTCTTCCAGAAGCTCTTCGTTGCACAGGCAGTTGCTAGTTGGTTCCTTTTATGAACTATTCCGGTTTTGATTAGAACGAATTTTACAAAATTTTGTGGTCATCCCCTACATTAGTAAAGCATCAAGAATTGAGGGGGCGATGGCCAAATGGCTAACATGTATGTATCGCAGGTTGAAGATCTCGGATGCAAGTTCCAGCGAATTTTGCTCGTTATTCCATGCCCACCACTCAACCGAGGGTGTAATAACTTGGGTAGGCTAAGCCGAACAGGAAAGACCATATATTTCCAACAACACTAACCCTGACCATTTACAAGTTGCCGTTTTTCCTGTACATGGACATGGTTGGTGGAGGAAGCCATAATCATCGGTTACGTGAACCACCGTGCGCCGGCGAGTTGCCCAGCAATCCTTTCCCATATAATAGACATACTGTTCATTCAAACTGAAATGCAGGTATGCACTACCGAATCAGAGATTGTAGTATGTCCAGCATGTTGAATCGTATGTTTTTGAATTGTACAGAAGCAATTTCACAAATAGCTGTGTATAACATGGTCCGATAGTCTTTTCTTAGGCAAGACAGAATCCAGAACGTCCTACGACTTCTTTGGTCTTTCACAGAGTTCTCAGCATTTTAGAATTTTTCTAATTCCTGAAAAAAGCAAAAAAAGTATGAATAGATGCGGGTTTTCAGGCTTGCAAATTGGCAGGATTGCAGGTTTCTAGAATCTCGCACAGACTCACGTAAAACTCTCGTGGAGCCAAGATATAAGTTTAAAATATACATTTCAAGGATGAGAAATAGATTCCAGCTATTTGAAAGGGTACAAATGTTGGTACGAAAAAATAACTAACACCGGCATCAGGATGTCCAACTAATGAGATATTAGTTTTATTCTACTGCAGGACAGTATGGCAGAAGAGCAGCTCTCTGCTACCAAGACACCCAAAGAAAATGGGTTCCATCAAAAGAAAATAAAATGAATGGTAATATTGCATGATACATCTATGGCTGTAAGATTTAAATGCCTCATCTAGAGTGTCTGGAAAAGCAAACTGTATAAAAAGGTTCAAAATCATCAATGCTGCTATGAATAGCAAATTTTGTTGATCCGAAGGAAATGGCATGGACATTTCAGACACCCGAACAAATCCAAGATCTGCAACCTTGCAGCAGGGTAATAGTCGGCAATGTGGTTTAAGTGACCAGTACTAGAGCCCGACCGATATATCGGTGAATCGATATGTTAACTGGCATATCGGCAGTTCGCAAAAGCGGTCTGTAATATCGACCAACCGAAATACACATACGATGTTTTGTTTTGCATATGGAGATATTTCAATGAGTTACGGGGGGAGATAAAATATCGGTTATCAGTGGGCCAGAAATATGAAAAATCGTTATCGGTCGGTCTCCAGCCAGTACCAATCTGGAGATGTGGGCATGATGGCCTAGTGGTTAACATAGCGGTAACACAGGTTGAATATCTCATGTCTCAGGTTCAAGTCCTGTTGAATCCGGTCCGTTAATCCATGCCCATCACTGAACCCACGGTGCCATAACTTGGATAGACCAAGTTGAACAGAAAGATCATAACTTCCCAACATCTCTAACCCTGCCTGTCTATAAGTGGCCTCTGGTTAAAGGAATTGGTCAGGGTGATCCACTCCAAGAAATGGCTATAAAAAAATAATAAAAACACCTTTATATGCCATTTCAATATGATGATTTTAATTCCTTTTACCTTCACAATAAGGCCAGTTATCATGTTACGATAGTTCGAATTCGATAGTTTTCCTAAGGCCCAGGGCAGATCCAAATCACTGCATTTTATTAGAGGTTCATTTAGCCGACCACTTCTTTTTTGATTCTAGTCTCTTATGACAGATTTGAATCACAGATAAATAATGCATTGGCTGAGCTGGCAGAATGTTATCAACACTGCCACACCCAAAGAAATGGACATCATTAGTAAAAAACTAATTTTTGCCACTTACCACGGCCCATTGGTCCTATTCTCGATCCCCGTTGGCAAAATCCCCAAGATCCAGACATCCCTCTACCCTCACCTTGTGGGTAGTATTAGGTTGGCCAGGGATTCGGTGTGGATGTGCTGCAACGATCTTTGCCGCATGCTCGAATCCGTTGCAGTGCTCGTATAATTGCGTCACGGAATCAAAACTGATGCCACAATATGTGCATTTGTCTGTTCTGGCTGTAATAAAGAAAAATAAAATTGAAAAAAATGTGAAAGTCAGGGATGTCCAGAATGTAAAATATTCAATTAAATTTGAGAATGAAGAAATTCAAGTTCATGTCAGGTGGACAAAAAAGCTTCAAAACCATCAACACCGCTATTATTTTGCACCTTTTTCTAATTTTGTTGACACCAAACAGTCATAAAAAGACATTTTGATCTTCTAGCAACAGATTTATCACAAAATATTGCTTATCAGCTGAAATTTCTTCTGCTTACAACTACTTTCTTCCGGCGTACGAGTAGCCACTACTTTGTGACGAAGGATTAATACCTTATTCCCAAATTTAATGAAAACTCGTTTTGGTAAGATGGAAACCTTTATTTTTTGATCATGTTATGGGTATGCCCGGTAACCTTAATCAGTCAAGCATCAGAAGTTCAGAGCTATGCACTTTAATTGTCTCCTGTGCGAGAAGAGAGAACCGCATTCCATTTCTAGTAGATCCTTTTCTATCAATTTGCCAATAGTTGGTTCCTTTTAGTCACTACTTCTGGGCTCGCTCAGAGTGACTTTCAATAAACAAAAAAAAATTACCATGAGGGGGAAAATTATTATATGAGGAGAATTGGTAGACACTCAACCCCTAGACGCACTGTGGTTGTGGGATAACAACGTTCACGCATAGAAAATTAGAAAATATAGGTAAATTCAGAGAAAAACTTCTGTCCATGTCTTAAAACTACTGGCAACTGAACAAGAAAATATGCTGCAGAGATAAGACATATATTTTCAGTATTCTTCCCAGCAGAATCATCACCACCACAGCACTTTACCATCGTGGTTTAGTTCTCTGAAAAATTTTCCGAGAGTGCAGTTACTGGCACTTCATCTTGTAGTTGCCATTTGAATAGTTTGATTAGTAACCGTTAGTTAGCTCCATTTAAGCGCTGCTTTTAGCCTTGCTTAGAGCGTTCTTCAATAATAAAACAAATTAATATACTATTCTTTTCTACATGTGTAATTTCACATCAATCCTCACCCATTTTATCAATAAAGAACAATTCTAGTTTTCTTTTATGGATTCTTCCTTTGATGTGTCATTCGCATCAGACATTGTATTGATTCGTACGTTACATAATTCACATTTGAAGGAAGTATGTATTTTCTCCACCACTGCTGAAGCTTCTGTAGAAGGTGGTGGTTCTGAAAAAACTTTAAAAACAGTTTAAATGAGAGATAAAAACAGAGGCCTGATTTTATGATTGGTCAGGGTAACATAGACTAACTACTTATCCTTCTTCTACACCTTTGTCATAGCGGATTCGTAATGCAAGGATACAGTAGCAAGATTAACAGTTACTAAATAGACAAATTCAGAGTTATGCTTCACTTCACACATAGACTTTACTAAACGTTACTTGTAAAGCAAAGATCTGAATTAGTTGGTTTTATGATGTTTGAAATTCAGTGAACTTGATAAAAATATGTTTAAGCTTTAAACAAGGAACAAGAGATGGACACTACTTGGAGTGGATCACCCTGCCCAAGGCCCTGTACTAGCAGCCACTTATACACATCAGGGTTAGAATTGCCGGAAAGATATGATCTTTTCCTGTTCAGCTTAGCCTACCTAAGTTATTACACCCTGGGTTGAGTGGTGGGCATGGAATAACGAGCCGGACTCGCCGGGACTCTAACCCGAGATCTTCAACCTGCGATGCCATCATGTTTAACCACTAGGTCATCGCGCCCACTTAACTGCATTTTGAGTTAAGTTGGTCTGAGGCTGTTGAAATGGTCAATTTCATTCAGGAATCCTCAAACAGCGAACATGAATTATTCGATCAATGATTATAAATCAACAAAATAAAGACATTGGGACGTAAGATAAATCTCGTAGCCTGATTAAGATATAAACGTTGCTAATTGGATACCGTAAAGTTCCTACTGGGAGATTGAGTCTATTAAACCATGTTTGGTAATGTTTGAAGTAGGGCAATATTACTGAATGCCATCAGATTAACACTGGCAGAATATTATAATCCTGATCAGATGGCACCAATGCCGTAAGCTGCGAGAGGTCTGCTGGACTTTTCACCGGCAAACGATGGTTCAAATACCCGGTGGTCAATCTGCAAACTGTCAGGCAAAAACCTCATCCCAGACTTGGAACTGGAATCTGAACAAGATGTTGTGGTTTCAACATATGGTTGAAACGTATTCTCGGCTTTCCTCTCCCGCACAATAAAAATTAAATTCTATCCCAAATAGGATGGAATGGAAGAATAGGATTTCGTTTTTATTCCGTGGGAGAGGAAATACGTGGATACAGCTTAATCATACGATGAATCACGACCTCTCATGCAGACACCAGTTCGGGTTTTTTGGCTTATCTTATTTTTCATTCTTTCTGTACGTGGAAATGGTTTGTGGAGGAAGCAGTGCTTACGTAAACAACCATGCACCAGCGAGGCATCATTATCCCTATGGTGGACAAGTTCCAACCTGTCTCTTGCCCAAGTAAATTAGAGGTGTGTATCGAAAAGCTACACAAATGAGCTAAACAATATAACAGGATAAATAGAACAAAACATATTGGACATTATTGGTTAACCACTTGGAGTGGGTTAACATATTGGCAACGCAGGTTGAATATCTCGGGTTCAAATCCTGACGATTCCGGTAATCCATGCCCACTGCTCAGCCAATGGTGTAATAACTTAGGTAGGATAAGTTGAACAGCAAAAATCATACCTTCTCAACAACTCTAACCCTGCCCGTCTATAAGTGGCCTCTGGTAAAAGGACTTGGTCAGGGTGATCCACTCTAAGAAGTGGCTATAAAAGAATAATAGAAACACCTTTATATGCCATTTCTATATGCTGATTTTAATTCCTTTTACCTTCACAATGAAGCCAGTTGTCATGTTACGATATAGTTCGAAACATTAGTTCCGTCCACAGTGACTTGCAGTACGTTCCCAGTGAATGAAATATCAACCTGTTCTGCTGGAGTCGGTCCCACTGGAAACCTGGAACAAATATATATTGTAAAACAATAATGAAGGATTCTACGACAAATTTATGATAATTTTGCTATGTAGGTGTGTGCGGGCCTAGAATTACTACTAATTACAAGAATTACTCAAACACTTGTGAGTGCGATTGCTTGTCATGTTGGCATCATAGGTTGAACATCTCGGGTTCAAGTCCCGGCAAGTCTGGCTCATTTATCCATACCCACCATTCAACCCAGGGCGTAGAAGTTTGGATAGGCCGAACCACAAAGTTCATATCTTCCCAACAACACTAACCCTGCTCGTCTATAAGTGACTGGAGATGGGTCGATACAAAAATTTTCGCCGATGCCGATACAAGTACCGATACCACGTTCATAATTTAAATTCCAATACAGAGTACTTTATTATATATGTCAAAGACCTTTTTTTATCCACATACTCATGCCCTTGATATAATTATGCCCAGGGCAGATAATACACATTGCACTTCATCACATCGGTTCAGTTCCGTTTAGGGTGGAGGAAAATCCAACAAGGTCACTACAAAGTGACAGATTTTTTTTTTCAAGTTTCTAAAATGTTCATTTTCTTTGGAAGAACAAAAATGCTACAAAACTTTCAACACTGCTATTTCACAGCAGTATTGATGATTTTGAACCTTTTTCAACAGTTTGTTTGCCCCAGCTCAAAGGGACCTTTTAATCCTCTAGCAAGAAATCATGAAATTTTTCTGCCAATTTGCTACTTTTTTTTCTGATGAAACCAATTTTCTTCAGGTGTCTGAGTAACTGACATTCTGCCAGTTTAGGTCAGTTATAGGGCGAACAAATACTTGAAACCTGGTAACTGCACTTTAGGAGGAGAATATTCCGAAGTGAACTAAAATGCTTTACCTTAATCTTCTTCTCAACACTCTGGTGCAAGTCCGGTGGCAGTAGAATGCTCAGGGTTACGACGAATTATAGGTGTCCCACTCGGGCTGCGTTGCATTGTTGTGTTCCATAAGGTCTGTAATAGAAACAACAAGATTGTTTTCCTTGTTTAATAGACCGATGACCCTGTCGTTCTGCGAGATAAAAATAACTTCTAAGAACTGATACCTTATGGAGTGGATCACCCTGACCAAGGACAAGACTTATAGACAGACAAGGTTAGAGTTGTTTGAAAGATACGATCTTTCCTGGTCGGCTTAGCCTACCCAATTTATTACACCATTGGTTGAGTGGTGGGCATGGATAAAAGTGCCGAACTCGAACCCGACCTATTCAACTAGCGATGCCAACATGGTAACTACTAGGCCATTTTGTACTTGCGAGATCTCCTCGTTCAAAATGGTCAAAATAAAGATGTGGGGCTACCTTTCCCCAGAGCATTTACTTCAGGGGAAATAGCAGATCATAGAACTTAATTTGCTTTATGATGACACAGTAGTAGAAAATTCATAATCTCGTTGAGTATAATTTGTAAAAAAGTTGTTTTATTACTTTGGGAATGTTTTGTACTCTTAGAAATTCACATTTGTTAAGCGCATGCAGACAGGAGACAGCCTCAAACGTCGTAAAAGTTCAAGGGCACGTGCGATTATGAGGACACAGCCGGCCACAGAAGTAAATTGATTACGACGCACATACAAGGACAACAAATTAATCGCACCAATAGCATATATGTGACATCATGCACCACTGAGTGAGTGAGGAAACCGGATCCCAAATTTTTTTAAAAGCCTGCTTGGTGTAAGATCAAAGACGGTGGTTGGGAATTACATTTAGGGATAAGATTCGGTATTCTGGATTCTATTCAACTATTCTGGAACAACTCCGGAGCAGTAAAGCATTCTAAATTGTCCATCCCCTACCCATCATTTTACTTACCCTTTTCAATAAAACAGACTTTGGCGTTGTCATGTTACTCTGTTCAAAGTTCCCAGACTTCTGTTCAATATCACCCAACTTTTGATATCGACGTAATATCAGCTAGTGCGATCCGATGCCTGTCCTGCTGGCTGGGAGCTGCAAGATAAAATTTGCGTTCGATTATTCGAAAAAATTTATTCTGCAAAAAAATCTTAAACGTTACACAGTCCACATCTGCGACCTAAGTCAGCCTTTACAAACTCGCAAAAATTTCTGTAATGCGTCTTCTGACCAACGTCAGTCTGCTCTTTTTGGCACCCTTGCAAAAATCTGATGAAACTCAACAAAGAAAATATTTTACAGTTTCATGGTATTTCGTCTGAAAACTATTGTCGATTAAAAGATATCACTCCCAAGTCCTAAAACACAGAGCCACCTAATGGCACCAACTGAACTCGTGAATTCTAATGGATCAACAACTAATGGTGGACAAAATCAAATATCATTTGATTTCAGAATTTAACGAAATAATTAAGTGACTCTAATCATATTTTTTTATAATGAATGAATAAAAACTATTTTGATAAACCATTGTAGAATATATGAAATTGAAGGATATAATGATACAAAAAATAACCAATTTGGTCAACTCCGGATACGGTACATGCAACAGCAGGTAAAAGAACTCACTACATTCATATACCTCGTTTTCTTTGTCGACATTGTCTTGCGTACGAGTCTTTTTCAGTTTCACATTGCGAATATCGTCAATCGTAACACATAGAGATTGCTGAAAAACAATACAAACATAGTAAAATGATAAAAGTCTTCATTCTTGATCAATTGTCATAGGCGTATTGACAGCTCAAATAGGAATTTATTTTTGACAAGCATGAGCCATAGATGAACCCTGCATTGACGGTGCGATCCATCTGCGACTTCTACTTATCAAAACATCCTGCATGTTTTTTCTGGGAGAGAGAATGTCATAAAATAGATTGACAGAAATCAATACTGAATTACATAGAAAAAACCAAATGGAATTTCACTGAATCAGTCATTTATCTGTGGAAAAATACTTAAACTACGTCATGACTTCGTAAGAGTTTTACAAGAGTCTGTGCGAGAGATTTAGAAATCCGACCAAAAAAAACTGGTATCGATAATATTTTTGTGACGGGGAAACAAACAAACCTTTTCTCATCTTTCTTTACTGGCTTCGTCCCGTCTAACACAGTTGTCTTTTTCCTCAAAAACGTTTGCACCTGGGAATAAATTTTGAGTCATAAATAGAGTTGCCCCAACTGTCATTGAGGACGGAGGCACATGCACATCTCGCTGCTTGTCACTTCAATGTTGGAAATCGTAACTAGCCAATCAATTGGTCTGGGGTACGTGGACCAACTACCTACGGTATCCTTCATCTGTGCTTTTGTTTTTATGTATGCAGTAAATGCAAGGATGCAGAGCGAGAGTAACTATGACTAACTAGAGAGGAAGCAAGCATTTTAAAAATGTCAATAACATTTATGCGACGAAAAGTTATAGAAAAAAAGACTTTGTCAATAAGATCAAAAAGAAGCAAAGAAGTGGTTGATGGTTTTACCATCACCCAGGGCAGACAATACTCATGGCATTTTACCATGGCGGCCCAGTTCCGTTTAGAGTGGAATTGCTTGAACTACATCTTGTAGGGTGCCCAGTTAACGTTAGCTCAATTGGTAAAGCAGGAAATGAGGAAAAATTATTTAAAGTCTCGCGGTTTCAATGTATCTAATCTTACTGCTTATCAAGATCGTATGTCAGGGAATCCTGGCAGGGAGTTTACTAGATGTACAGTATTAGCATTGGGAAAGAATCAATGGTTTAGTGAAAACAGATTTTATTTTGATTCAAAATCAATCAAAAGTAAGCAGTTTACCTCTTCAGTCGATTTCATTTACCGATATTTCTTCCAGGTCTTCCATAGCATCGGGGCGGCATTGCTATTGCACATTACAATCAGACAAACAAACAAAATCGGAAGTCCGCCGCGTAAAACCAGCAAACACAACAACGCAGCCAAAGTTCTTGAGTGAAATTTCAATTTTCGTGTTGCCTGTCACTGTGTTGACCGGAGTCCGAATAATATTATAAAGATTACACGTGGAGTATTTGATGTTGAGTAGATTGAATTTTTATAGGATATAATTTCATTTTTATCTTGCGGTAAAGTATAGTCGGGTGAACAATTTACTCATATAATAAACCACGATCTTTCGTGCAGCATCTTCTAATCGGGGGTGAAGTTATGTAATAAACCTCTCACCGGATTCAAATTCAGGACGACGTTAGAAATATGTACTTACAATTCTTTAACGATTAAACAAATCGGACATGGCTTGTCATTATTGCATTAAAAAAACCTAATTTAAAAAAAAAAACTTCATCTCCTCAAATTTGCATTTCCATAGCATTTTACTAATCCATCAAATGTTTTTTTTCAAGTTTTATTTCATTTCAAAAACTCCTTCTCTCCAACAAAGGGCCATTACAACGTCAGACATTAGAGTCGACCAAAATCGTGAATTTTGTACCCAAAGTATCAAATCCGAAAGTATGATGCTTTAATCCGTCAAGTTTAGAAAAGGCAAATTTTTAGACTTAATAAACCCTACTAGTAGAATCGATATTGGCAAAAATCATAAGCACAGATGCGAGTTTTTTAATGCAACAAATAAGCACTTTACACAGTAGAGCGAGGCATTTGCTTTCGGAAAGGGGGGGCTTAAAACTCGATCCAAGAGTTGGGGGCTCAGCCGTCCACAACCCACAGCTCTACACAACAGCATTCAAGAAATGGGTCAAATCTCAAAGGTATTACCTTCAATAGTTGTTCCATCAATAAACAATATCAAAGTTTAATGTTTTCAACACTCGCAACTATGAGGATAATTTTAAATAGTTTCGCCCTCTATCAATCATTAGGTCTCGTCATAAAACCTAATGACAAATGTCACGTTGATATTCAAAAAACCAAGCTTAAATTTATTATAGTTTAGAACGACCGATTATTTAATCTCGTTGCCTAACACGAGCATTACTCGTGATATCAACGAACATAACTAATTTGGAGTGTCTGAACCATGTTGGAAGAAATAAAATTAAATTCAAAGCAGGCCCACACGGTCCAAGTTAAGTTTCTTGTGGTGTTATTCCTTTCCCCGCTGGAACGTTTTTAAACTTTGTTTCAGGTTTTGTTTGCTTTCCCGATAACTCCGTAATTTAATATCTTTATCTTTAACGCCTTCGGGTCGACAGAGGTGTCGAAACTATGTAGGCCTTTTAGTAGATTCTGACGCCATAATGTGCGCGGGCGAAAATGTTTTAAATAAAACCAATTCTTCGAATAAAGATAGGAAAATAAAATGTGGAGAAAAACATATTGAAGAGATTTTCAAATCGGAATACTGTTCAGTGTCCCGAAAAATCGAAATATAAATAGTGTTCTTATATACGCTAGGAATTTGCTTATACAAGTACAGAAGATCAGACAGAATTTTCAAATCAGAATTTTTCGAAATGTTAGAGTATGTTGCATTGAGCAAAATATAGTGCAATCAGAAGCGAAGAAAGGGGATCAACATAATGCGTTGGGTGACGCATCTCTAATCGTATACGGCGGTTCATGAAAGCACCGATCGCAGCTTTCTTCGCCAACCATGTCTATGCACCGGTAAATGAGGAATATGATAGCTATCTGAATTTCAAAGTGCAAATGTTTACTGTGGCTCATATGTTGTCTGAGATGTTATACATTAAATAAAGAAAAAAAAATATGTAAAAAATTCAAACTTTTTCAACCTTATCTCATTCCGTATTTTCGTTAATTTTTATACAACTGCGGAGAAAAAGACCTCGCGCTGCCTTGGTTTCTCAGTCGGTAAAGCGCGTGGTAATTCGCTTCGAGCTACGCATTTCTCGTATCGTCATGACGAAGGTTCGAATCCCGAGAGGAAGGATGGTTATATGCGAGAGGTTTAATGGACGCCTCGCCGGTGCATGGTGGTTCACGTAAGCACTGCTTACGGCCTCCCCCACCAACCAGGTCCATGCACAAGAAAAATAAGAAATATATTAAGCCGAAAACCTTCACATCAATTTGGAACTGTCATCTGCACGAGATGTCATGATTCTCCATATAATTGAGCTGTATTTTCGGCTTTCCTCTCCAGCAGGATAAAAATGAAATCCTGTAGCCGCCTAGTGTTGTACCGATTACGGGGAATTCCCAGTATGAAATGCGGAACAGTAAGGGCTGTGGGTGTAGACCGGGTGGACTATGCTGTATAGATTAGGTTGCGGTAATGGAAACAATTATCAAATGATATTTATTTTGCAAAATCAATACAGAATAATATGAGTATGTTAACAACTTTTTATAGGCAGCTGGCATTGTGTATCAGTACTGTTTGTGTTGGTGTCATAAATAGAACCGAAAAATAAAATCAAGTCAACTTACCACAGGTCAGAAAAAAAAGGTTTTCCTCTGACCCACCCACAGTGTAAGATTTAGCAAAAGAGAGAATTTCATTTTTATCCTGAGTGGGAGGAAAGTAAAGATACTGCCTAGTCATAAGGTAAACCACGACCTCCAGTGCAGACACCAGTTTTGAATCAGTTAAGGGTTTTTTGGTTTATGTTCTTTCTCATTTTTCCTGTACATAGACATATAGAACTGGTCGGTGGATTGAGCCATAAGCAGTGCTTACATGAACCTATAATCATCATCTCTCACAGGACTGACATTATTAAAGTCGTTCCATATTCTTAGCTCCCTTTGAACATGAAATTCAATTTGGGAAATAATTTTATGGAAAATATATTGTACCGATACCGATATTTTGTCATTTTTGACCACAGATAACCGATATTTTATCTTACTAAAAACTCATTGAAATAAACTCCAGAAATACAGCAATGAATCGAAACACATAATTAAAGAACATGTCTATTCTGTATTGTATAAAAAAGGCAAAATAAAATCCCATCTCACTCGAATAACAACTTCTAGATTTCCCTAGATGGAAATTATAACTGTCACAAAAATATTGTGAACTTTTGCCATTCGAACAAAAAAGTGCATCATTTTAAAAGAATTGCGCATGCCCGTATGTCTATTTTGGTTGGCCATTTTATCGTCTGCTTT
Organism: Styela plicata; assembly: GCA_963675895.2. NCBI lineage: Eukaryota > Metazoa > Chordata > Ascidiacea > Stolidobranchia > Styelidae > Styela > Styela plicata. Next base: position 22,452,659 of record OZ023148.1, read on the forward strand.
TGTGATCTGCTGTCATATTGGCATACAGCGAAAATAGGCTGATATATATCGGTTCAAGGAATGTGACTGTTTTTTCAGTTCATTTTGAGCTCTGTAGGTTTGGACTTTGAAATTGTCCTAACATATTTCTTGTGTGTTGTAGGAGGCCTTAACCATGGTAGAGTAGTTCTGTATCTTTCTCGCTTAAGAGTGCGGTTGATGACACTTTATCTTGTAGTAGCTCTCTCATTCGAATGGCCGCTATTTGGCTCCATTTATACTCTGCTTTCGAACTTGCCTTGGATGAAATTCTATAAAGAAAAATCATCCTGTGTGTTATGTGATCTGGTGCTCTAGATGTCCATTACAATTGTTAAGTTTGTAATGTGAAATTTATATTTCCTATGGCAAGTCAGAAAATTAGGTCAATGTGGCTGACAAAGGTGGCAGAATTTTTGTTTTCTTCATGTGTCGTTTACGTTTTATCTTCTAGACCCCGATGTATCATGAGATATTGCCTATTTTGTTAATTTTCTTCTGGAGGATCCATTTTCTTCAGGTGTCTGATTAGCAAATTAGCTGCCATTCTATCAGTGTGGAGGCTGATATATCAGATCCTGGTAACACAAATTCCAGTATTGATCGGGCTGTAATGAAATCATGATTTTGCTACTCAATCAATAAATCAGACTATTAAAAACTTGAAATCTAGATATTGCAATTGGAATTGAACATTTACATTTAGGAATTGAATTGAATAATTTTAGAGGATTGAACACTTGAATCGTAGTCATAGCAACCAAAGATGTATTTATAGAAAATTACATCCAAATTTAGATGGATTTTCTGAAATTAAATCCATTTTTAATTATTCCCTCTTTTGATTTGAATTGCTATGAGAATCAAATATAATAGTTTTCGAATCAAGAATTGAATGTATTGCTTTCTTACTACCAGCATTCTTGGGACGCACAGTCCTTGAGTAAATCTGAATATAAATATAGCACACTTCTTTAATGGCGCATACATGGATAAGTTCAGTGGCTTGACCAAGATGAACTAGGACACCCGAAAGAAGTGGCTTCATCAGATGGAAATTCATCTTAAAGGCTTTATTTTAGGATTCAAATCATTTACTGAAAGATCAGAAATGTCTTTTTATCGGACAAAAAGTTTAAAATCATTAATATTGCTATGAAATAGAAGCGTTGATGGTTTTGGAGCTTTTTTGTCCATACGAAGTAACTTTGTATTGATCTATTATGCAGTGTAATCATGACATGTGTGTGAGAACCTGGCTAACAGCATGCTATCTACTCAAACACCCAAAGAATATGAATTTCATCAGAAAAAAAATAACCAAAATCAAAACATCCCAAGGTATATGGCTGAGTTTAAAATGTCTTAGTTTGGTGCATGACAATTTGAGTGGTTAAAATTTTATTTTTTCGTAATTAAATTCACTCTAAGCATTTTGTCGAGCATGAGCCACAGATTTACAGCACCTTATCTGCGCAATCAGTGACGCATAACAAAACTTGTTTTGTTGTGATTTTTGTGACCGGGTAATTGTGAAATCTTTATATGTAACTGGACCACTACAGTAAGTAAATCGTTCTGCATAAGCGATAATGAGTCATCTGACACTTCCCAGGGTGTCTCACTCATATAAGTGACTATAAAAATGTATAATGTGAGAAGAAAAATTAATACAAAAATTGGCTGAGATTTGGGAACAAATTACTCATGGTTCTATATCGCCCACTACTTATATTTCACTGACCACCAAAAAACACTGGTTCCTTGCCAGTGGATGACATTGAGACTAGGGCTGGGCAAAACCGAATCATTTGGAATTTGATTCGATTATTTTTTTCGAATCGGATTGAATCACAAATTCTATGTCTATAACAAATATCCTATTTTTACTGTTATAACTTGTCTCTATCGAAGTGAAAAAATATATAGTTTGTAGTGTATTTTCAATTCGCACTAAGAGCAATAATTTTCATATTTCGACGTTGAAATATGGTCGATTTTGGTCAAATTTGGTCAAAAATCGATTGCATTTCGTTGTTAAAATAAAAATTTCACTTCATTTGGCAATTTTTTTTCCTATGAACGATTCACGATTGAATTGAATAAATCATGCTTCGAATCGATTCGAATTGCCCAGCCCTAATTAGGACTATTCTAAAGCCCGTACCTACAGGGCTTTTAATTTGGTTATCATAATTTTCGATTTGATTCATTCACGAATTCCTGAATTATTTAATTCCATTGTCCCTATGATTAGTATGTGAATATGTTTATTCGTCCCAGTAATAAAGGATTCAATGTACAAGTACAACAAATAAAATGTGAGACAGGACAGGATGAACTTTATTTTTATACAGCATGCTATTAACAATGTTTACATTTATATCTGATCACAATATTTTTCCTCGTGTGGACATATGAGGTACTGGTGAGGTTATCGAGCATAGTCCCAAACCTGCGGATTACAAAGCCTTGCCCGGGGGCATGTATTACCTATTGAAGCTGTTTTCGTTTGTTGATTTTTACCATACTTCATTGGGGTTTGAACCCGCGTCATTCGTTAGGTGTCACTTCATGGCTCATTCACAAGTCCCTGTCGACCTGAAACAGAATCAAAATAATTTCTGAAAATCATGCAAGTTTCAATGGATTTCAAAATTTTAAATAATAAACACGGCTAGACTTCTAGTTACTAAGGCACCCGAAGAAGATGGATCTTATCAGAAGGAAATTCAGCAAATGGGCTTTATTTCATAATACATCTCTTGCTAAAATGTCTTTCTTCGAATATCTGGTAGCTACTAAATAGAACAAAAATCAAAGCATTGAAACTGCTGTAAAATATCCATCCCAAGTAGATATTTCAGGCAACCGAAAAAAAACAGGATTTATGCCACCCTGGACACAGCTTTGCAATATTCATGTTTTTCAGATTTTTGTTTAAAAAAATGACTAAATAATTGAATACGGAAAAAATTGAATTCTGTCACCTCATCAGTACATTATGGAAATTATAATAAATCATGATATTGCTGCTCAATGTGATGGTATCAAATCAAAAAGTTTGACCTTATATAAGCCTTATATAATATATAAAGATTTTGCAATCAAAGCCAAATATACATGTGAGGCCACTGTTATAAAGTCTCCTCAATATCGTATTATTTTGCTTAAATCATGATTTTTCTGCATAATAAGCAGTAATGAAGCAATAATTCAAAAAATATTTGGTTGTGCAAAAGCAGTTTTGTCAAGAGTCAACCAATTTATCAAGTTGTATTTTCTGTGTCGTGAAAATTGCCTGAAGAGAGCAAGGTTTAATATTTACTAATAGTCCAGGACAGATATTAGTAACTTCAGTTCGTTTATGTATGTAACGTTTTCCACTCGCAGTACGCTTTTTTATAGCCACTTTTTCAAGCGAATCACCTTGCCCAAGGCCCTGTAACAGCGGCCACTTATAGATGGGCAGGGTAAGAATTACTGGAAAGATATGATCTTTTCCTGTTTGGCTTAGCCTACCCAAGTTATTACACCCTGGGTTGGATAAACGAGCCGGCTCGCCGGGGCTTGAACTCGAGATCTTCAACCTGCGATGCCAACATGTTTAACCACTAGGCCATCATGCCCACTACGGTTGCTGGTGTTACATTTTATTGAATCCTTTGAAATATTAATGGTCGTTTGGGGTTGATTATAGATAGTGCCTTCCCCAATTTCCAAGGGAATAAAAGTGTGTGTTGTTATTAATTTGTTATTTTGTTTGTTTCATGTTATAGCTTCTAGTTTGATATGAAGTAGATTTTGTCATCTGATATTCAAAATGTCTCTAAAGATTGAAATAAATGATAACGAACATGCAAATGGAATTCTACAAGAACTTAACAGGTGAGTACATTTGGCTTCGACTGATGTTGGATAATTTTGGTTGATTATGAGAATGATTTGAAATATTGTAATTATGTTGTGTCGGTTTTCATATATACTTGATCAATTGGTCATTGTAATGTTATTTGTCTCTTCATATTTCCGGTAGACATGGGCCGATGTATCGGAATCGGCAAGTATTGGTGATTTTTGAAGTATCGGTACTGGTATCGGAAAATTTTTATCACCGATACCGGATACGTTTTTACAGCGGAGCGTACGAATATGCTTTATTTACTGATAATAAATGGAAAGACCTCGCATTTAACTGCCCTGAAAAATACTTAAAAGGGGCATGCTCACATGACAATTTTATTTGCACTTGGGTTTTTAGAAATGAAAACCGTCAATCCACTCACTATATGCTCTTTTTGAAGTAGAAAAAAGTGATAGGTGTCACGTTAGTTGTGTAACCACGAACATTTGCTCTCAATCTTTGGACCCATGTATGCTTGAAAGCAGCATCAAGTCGGTATATTTTCATCCATATAAGTTTGCACTCCAATTTTTTTGTTTTTGTTTTATAGCCACTTTTTAGATTGAATCACCCTGTCCGAGGCCCTGTAATAGCGGCCACTTATAGACGAGCAGGGTTACAATTGTGGGAAAGATGTGATCTTTCCTTGTTCGTGATGGACTAGCCAAGTTATTACACCCTGGGTTGAGTGGTGGGCATGGATAAGCGAGCCGGACTCGCCGGGACTCGAACCCGAGAACGTCAACCTACAATGCCAACGTGTTTAACCACTTGGCCATCACGCCCGAAATGGGTGCAAGAGTTCAAGGGTCCAAACGTACGTAGGCGCACACATACATGGGTTCAACCCTAACAAGTATGTGGATACAGAAAGACCTTAAACATATTTAATAAAGTACTCTGTATCGGAATATAATTATAAAAGTGGTATCGGCGAAAATTTTGGTATCGACCAATCTCTAATTTCCTGTATCCCTGACCGTTGGTAGGCACACCGGGTAATCCACCTCATTTTGTCATCTGTAATGTAATTTTTCTTTATTTCCGCATTTATCTTATGGTCATTTTTACCACAAATTGAAGAGTGAGTTTTGGGTCAATAATAAGAAAGTGAGGATTGGTTTTGAATTGACACGTATCACGTATCCTATCAAACTTATGTTTTGAGATAAATCATAATAGATTCATTATATCTATATTTAGTGCTCTGTAGGTACGGACTTGGAATAGTCCCAAGTATTTCTTATGTGTTGTATAAAGTGACTTAAGAAATAAAAGTGGAAGATGATTTTATTATTGTCCAGTGCAGATATCATTTATTGCACTTTACCATAATAGTTCAGTTTCGTTAGATATATTTAAGCATTGCTTAAATCTAACCAACTCATGGCCATTTTTACAACAGAGTCCTGGGTTCAAAATGTGGTAGTAGCAACTGGACTTCAGTGGACAACATCCCCAAAAGTATTGAACTGCTATAACAAACTGCAGCATGTGGTATCTGCCCTGGCGTTGATAAAACGTTTCTTTTTGGTCGAATTTCAGCTTTCAGTAACCTCATATCCGAGTCTCTTATCCGAGACTTCATTGCGAGTCCCAAGTCTAGTCGAAGAACACGCGAGTTAGCAAGAAAGGCGGTGCGTATGGTACGGTGCGAAGATTGGTACGACACGATACATTTTGAAATTTTCGTACTTGGTATACTACGGTACAAAGTTTGATATTTATTTCGTACCGTACCATACTCTTTTTCGTACCTTCGCATTAGACCATGTTCTCCTCAAATTATTCAAAAAAAATATATCATTTAACATCTTGCCGTTTCATAACTGGGTGCAGATAATATAGTTTGTGTCCATCGAAGAATATTTCAAACTAAAGGACAATTTTAATATGATTTAGAGCGTCGCAGGGCAATATAAAATGTAACTGATTCACTACAGCAGATCAGATAACCTGTGTCGTATTATCGGTTTTACTGTCCTGAATTTTAAACCTATTTTTAGTATTTTTCACGTTTTTATGGAATCACGTAAATCAAACTTTCAATCTTTGATATTTTTCAGTTCAAGAAAAAAAGACGGTGGTTTACATTGTGACTTCACTATCATAGTTTGTTCGGAAGAAATCTCTGTTCATAAGAATATTATATCGGCAGGATCTGATTATTTCAAAGCAATGCTGGCTCACAATGTAAGTTGTTAGTTATTATATCGGCAGGATCTGATTATTTCAAAGCAATGCTGGCTTGTAGTGTGAGTTGTTAGGTATGATCTTTTATCTTTTAATCATATACCGTACATTATATCTGACCATTTGGCGCCAGAATAAAAAGGCTCGTAGTTTTTCTAAATATTCGTAGCCTTTTATACACACAAGACTCCAATGAGTGCATATAATCTCTTATATTCATTCCTATAGAAAGTCGAGACAAAATATATTTTTGTGTCACTACATGTAAGGAGGAAATGTGCGACATCTGAAATCTGGTATAAACTGCTCAATATAGCATTCGTCAAGCAAATACAATTGCTTGTAAGATATTCTATAAATCAGCTCGGCTTGTTGTTATTGTTGGTTAGAATTTTAGTTTGAAACTTGAACTTCTATTACAGACTGTCGAGACAAAGTCTGGTCGAGTTGAAATGAAAGGTGTCGACCCAACTAGTTTGAAACAATCTATAGAATATATTTACACTGGTCAAATATCAACTACCGATGGATATGCTGAAGCATTGATGCATGTAGCTCAATTACTACAGTTGAAAAGTGAGTGCAAATCTATTATGTTTGAGTTGTTACGAAGATTTGTCACTTAGCTACTGCAGTAAATGACCAAATGTATTTATAAATCGAACACACTTGGTCTATACGTATAGCAAAAGTATTACAATATTATGTATTAAGATAAAAAGAGACAACCTACAGTCAATTCAGGCAACTCGATTGACGATGCAGCCTGATACAATATATGAATGTATTTGTTGTTTCTAGAACCATAACGTACAACCACCGAAACCTCGCAAAATGAACGTACCATCAAAAGCAGCGCCGTTTATACTTCACCATTGCAAAAATGCGCTCCCCAAGGTTTGTTATGACCTAGATGCACAAACCTCACATCCAGAAACAAGTGACAATGTTGATTAGAGTTTCTCTGATTGTCCAAATCCACCTGCAAAGGTATAAGTCTCCATTTTTTGGCAAAAACGTGTTGCCGTAGTTTCCTTCTCGCTTTCGAAAAAATAGGGTGTCAGTGCCCATCCTCTTATATTTTCAATATTTCCACTACAAAGTCCATGAGTGTTCCATCCTCCTGTCAGTGTTTCCTTGTCCCAACCCGCCAGTCTTTCCTCCTATTGCATCCGTATTCTGTCATCTCACCCTTTCAATTATTCCCACTTTTCGACACTGTTAATATCACCTCCAACACCGTAAATGATCCCTCTTCACCCAATGTTTTTTCACTCCCGCGTTGTTTCCTTCTCCTATCCAATTATTGTTTTCTATTCCCGTCATCGTTCTCTTTTTCCAACATCGCCAATTTTTTAATCGTTCTAACCTGTTATCAATCATTCTAATTTCAGAATTATCAGACGGAATCATTGATTCACTTGAACAAAATCTTGATCCAAAATTATTCTTTGTAACAAAAAGAATCGCAAAGCTGTTCAGTTACAAAAAATTGCAAGTAAAATGTGAGGAGTTTGCGATGGAGAGATTTGAAGAAATTTCAGTTCTGGATGACTTTAATCAACTTGAAGAAAAGGAAATGTTGAGATTGGTCAAAGGAGAAGGAAACAAGGTGACGTGTAACATTTTTTCGGGAAAAAAACGATGTCTGAAATGTCGAATCACCCTAAACTTACAAGATACAATTTTCCGTTTAGATAAGATTCCGTTTGCTTAGTGTTCCCCTCTCCCACCTAGGTAATGTTCCCTCTCCTTAATTAACCACTGTACCCCATTCTCATATTGTCAGACTTTACTCTTCTCGTCTTGATACCTCTGTATACAAATGGCGTATAACTGGTTCAAATGCGGCATAAAAACTTGCTCCTAAGATAAATTAAGAAAAAATTCAACTACCTCCTAGAAAGAAATTTAATAATTTTGTATTCGTATTTACATAGACTTCATATTCTATGTGTTTTAGTCACTTCCACCTCCACAAGTAATTTATTCATTTCAGGCATCAGACGCGATCAAGTTGAAAGCTATGATTTCTTGGATAAAATTTGAAGAGAAGAATCGCAGGAAGTTTCTGAAGAAACTCAATACATATGTTAATTTGAAGAATGTTCCTGCGACTTATAGGAGATTCCTAGTTGAAAATGAGGTTGGTGGCTTTGTACTTATAGAAGTTGGTGGGTGATTATTCATGGAGAAAGAAAAACTCTACTCTGCAAATATCAGCATAATCTGGGGGTGCCTATAAATTCAGGCCTTCGTCACGCTTGCGCTTTTAACCTCCCCAATATATATATATTTTTTAATTGAAACAGTTTAAATTAAATTTGCAATTCATTTTCAGCCAATAGTGAAGTCCTGTCCTGAATTCTCTCAAGCTCTCCTTTTATCTGTTTTGGACAATTTGAATATTGGTGCTTCAGATATTGCTGTGAAGGTGGATGAATCAAGTGAGTGTTAAATATATTAGTGGATTCATTTGTCCAGCACGAATAATTATCATGTTGACATGACAGATTAATTCTATTCTCTCTTTTCAACATCATCAATTTTCATTGTATGTTTTTTTAATGTTTTTTTTCAAGCCTACGAGTATTTGAAAGCTAAGTTCTTATTTTGTGTGAAGGGATCGAACAACGGGATTTGAATAATAATGTGGTTATTTATATAATGAGAGCTTTAAACTAGAATGTGTGTATGATTTCCTGCAATAAAGAATGTATATCAGCCGTTGTAATCATATTACGTCAATACCAGTGTTTCAATAAAAGGTTTCAGGTTTTTACCTTGGTAGGTTCATTTGATGAATCCACACCCACAACTAAACCCAAAGTCAACTAACTTGCGTAGGCTTGAACGAACAAGAAAGCTATATATATTCTTTCGTTATTAACTCCTCGAGTGACTATAGCAGAAGAGATACTAGTTCATTTTCTCAGTATTTAATGCAATATTAGTGATTTGAAGAAAAAAATACATTACCGTGCTCTTCAATATCTAGTAGATATATTTTGTATATTCAACATGATTTGTTTTACAGTTGTGGTATTTGATGGAAAATCAGAGGCTCTACAGTGTTTGAATCTGGAGAGGAAAACATGGAAGAAGCTTCAGGTTAGTTGTCTAAACCTGAATTGTTCGATGCTTATCTTGATTTGCGATCAGAATCATTATTTGTTGAAGAACATGCCACGTAATCCTTCAGTAAATCACACCAGACGGAACATGTTTAAAAAACAATTTTTAAATTGAGTTACTCATGAAAAGTGAGGTATTTCAAAGTTCAATATTTATTTCAGGCAAATCGGTTGACAAGATAAAGTTTAAGACCTTTACACAAGTGTTCCTATTTTTCACAATATGAAAGGGTTGGGGCAGCGCCTGAAAAGAACCAACTGATGATCACTTAAACAATGAGGGTACCCTAGATAATAATATATTATCATATAGAGATAGACAAATTGTGAAACACAGTAGCAAGGGTTGACTTTAAAAACGATGACAACTACTCAACCTTGACATAGGAAGGTAATAACTCAACGCATTTTAATCTGCTCAATGAATGATTGAAGCGTGACGTCACGCGGTCCCTGCAAAATATGAAATTATTTTTTAAAGTTCAGTAATAATTAACTTTCGTTTTCAATTGACTAGTACTCAAACCAGTTTTCATGATTTTTGTATCAAAATGTTATGTGACAGTTGAACTTCAATTTTGTTTCAAAACACACACACACATGTTTTATGCGATGATCGCTTCCTCTTATTTACTGGTGAATCCCTCCAACCTACGTGACCACTAAGTCTGTGATCCGACAGCAGAGCTACGCTGACGGAAGGATATCACTTTGAGGCATTCGCTTTTGAAACTGTAGTTATTTTCGCTATGACGCAAACTAAACATCCAAAATTCAGCTTTCTTCAAACAGATCAATCACACCGGTTGTTGATCACTATTGATTACATTATGGCTGTGACCATATTTGTTATGCGGTTTTATTTCAGGGATATTGAACAAAATAGTTCAGGCACTGTCCATTCATTCAATAAACTTTTCAGATCTGGTGCATCTTCTAATGTTTGTGTCAACAAGTGGATCACCTCTCCAGATCGTAAATTTTATTAGATATGAGTTGCAAATGGTTCGTTCCAACGTGGTACTCATATCATGCTCATTCTGACTTGGTTGCCCTGGGCAAGTCTCGATGACCAGTAGGGTGCATCAAAAACACCCAAGGTTCTAGCTAGGCTCATTTTGTGCCGTTTCGCAATCTTTGAACTCAGATTGAAAAGAAAAACGCAGCCATAAGCCAATAATTAGTTATTGTTAGCCTAATACGAGCTTAATCAAAGATAAATCGAGGATAACTTTCAAGTTCCTGGTAGACCCCATAACCGACATCGTAGGAGTAGGAGAAATTTTGTTTGCCGGTTTTATGCATGAATTGGCATATTTTGGCAGTAGGTGGAAAATGTTACCTTCAATTTTTTTTAAAATAGTGGCGTTTTGATGCAACCTAATGACCAGCTGAGTACACATGCAGGCTTATTATTCAATATCACTGATTGATATAGCAGTTCGTTGGATGGTGATGCGATATATTTTACAGACTTCAAAAGGTCAAAATATGTACAGCTAATTAAGCAATAAAAAATCTTCCATTATTTCTGTTTTCTGTTAGAAATTTGAAACTATGTATTTTGGGCTAATGAAACAATGAAAAACTTCTAAAAAATGTTCATGACTAAATAAATATAATTTTCAATAAACATGATGAATTCACCTTACAAAGTTTATTTTTTCTTTCTGCATCTTTTCTTGAACAAAAATTATACTATTGATAATAATTCTTAATTATACTTAATTCTCTTAATTATACTAATAATAATAATTCTTATCGTGCGTATGTATCAAAAATTTAACTCTTCATCCTGTTCAGCGAAATAAGATAATAAAAATGAATATCTCCACTGAAACATTATAACTTCTTATCCAGGACATGCCTCATGGATCAGGAACTGAATTCTCTGCAGCAACTCTTGGTGACAACATCCATGTTTTCTTCAAGAATCGTTCAGTTCATCGATTGAAATATACAGACAATGTATCTACATGGGAACAAATGCAGAATATGAAGTATGATCATGGTGATTTGCCCCCCTGTTGCTGTTATGTCAGGTGAGTTGATGCTACAAATACGGTTTTGAAATACAAACAGTGGCGTATTCAGAACCTTGAAAAGGGGGGGGGGGGAATTTCTATTTTTTTTTTTAAGTTAAATGATAATGTCACCGTGCTACTTGACTGGTTTTATTGTAAATAAACACAAAACAAGACCAAGTGTTTCTTCAAAACTGGGCATAAGGTTTTAAATGTGGTTTACAAGAGTGTACAATGTATTACACGAAGAAGGCGCGCAAAAATTTTAAGGTTTTTATGTTTCAAACCCCATGAAAGCTATTCTGCGTTTATTTCTGTCGGCGAGGGGAGAGGGGCATTGCAACATGGCCCCCCAAAAACCATAATTGATATAATATTACAGACACGACAGTGTATTTGTACAGAGACCTAAGAAATAAGCTGAACAATGAACAACATGTTTGATAGAAACTGATTTGAGAAGAATATTATCGAGTGATGTTTGACCAAGTTTGGGAAACTGATGAGTTGCGCCGACGAGTTATGGTTTATCTTTGGCACACACTTGCCAAAACAATAATGAGTTGCGCCGACGAGTTATGGTTTATCTATGGCACACACTTGCCAAAACAATATTTTGATCTAAATATTTTTGTTCAGTGTTATATGCTCCTTTGTTCTTATAATTCCAGTGCACTGAGCGTAGATCTTTTTCAAGGCAAAGTAACGTGAGGGCTTACTATATTCGATGTGTTTTATCAAATTATAAGTTTAATTGAAATTCGCCATAAGCAAGGCGGAAGTAGTGTAGGAAACTACAACAAAAATGTATTTGCTGTATCAGAAACTATAAGCATTCCAAAAATCTGACTGGCATAATAAAGTACAGCGAGTGGTATCTTTCATGAGCGA
>OZ023148.1:22464922-22596236 GCA_963675895.2 Styela plicata
CTGTAGTAATTGAGCTACATGCATCAATGCTTCAGCATAGCCAGCGGTAGTTGATATTTGACCAGTGAAAATATATTCTACTAGATATGTTATTTAAACTAGTTGGAGTCGACACCTTTCATTTCAACTCGGATCCAGACTTTGTCTCGACCAGTCTGTAATAGAAGTTCAAGTTTCAAACTAAAAATCTAACCAAAATAACAACAAGCCGAGCTGATTTTATAAGAATATCATATAAAACAAGCCCCCAATTGTATTTTGCTTGACGATAAATGCTATAATTGAGCAGTTTTATACCAGATTTTCAGAGGTCGCCACTTTTCCTCCTTACATGTTAGGATGACAACAAAAATATATTTTGTCTCGACTTTCTATTAAGGGAATGTATATAAGAGAATTATATGCCACTCATTGGAGTCTTGTGTGTATAAAAGCATACGTAATATTTAGAAAAACCTACGAGCCTTTTTTATTCTGGCGCCAAATGGTCAGATATAATGTTACGGTATATAGATGTAAAAGATAAAAGATCATACCTAATCAACTCACCAACTACAAGCCAGCGTTGCTCTGAAAACAATCAGATCCTGCCGATATTATTAACTAACAACTTACATTGTGAGCCAGCTTGCTTTGGAAATAATCAAGAGTCCTGCCGATAATAATATTCTTATGAACAGAGTTTTCTTCCGAACTAAACTAAATGATTGTGTTGTAACAATGTAAACCACCGTTTCTTTTTTCTTGAACTGAAAAAATATCAAAGGATTGAAAGTTTTGATTTACGTGATTTCCTAAAAACGTTGGAATAATACTATAAATATAGGTTTTAAAAATTCAGGACAGTTAAAACCGATAATACGGACACAGGTTTATCTGATCTGTTGTAGTTTAGTGAAATCAGTGACATTTTTATATTGCACTGTGGCACGCTTAAATTCATATTAAAATTGTCCTTTAGTTTTTGTTATACTCTTCCGATGGACACAAACTATATTATCTGCATCCAGTTATGGAAAACGGCAAGATGTTAAAATGAATATATTTTTTTGATTAATTGAGGAGAACATGGTCCTAATGCGAAGGTACGGAAAAAGAGTATGGTTACGGTACGAAATAAATATTCAAACTTTTTGTACCGTAGTATACCAAGTACGAAAAATTCTTCAAAATGTATCGTGTCCGTACCAATCTTCGCACCGCATATCATACGCACCGCCTTTCTTGCTAACTGCGTGTGTTGTTCTTCGACTAGACTTGGGAGACCACAATTGAAGTCTCGGAATTAAGAGGACTCGGAATTATGATGGTTACTGAAAGGGCCCTGAAATTCGACCAAAAAGAAACGTTTTTATCAACGCCAGGGCAAGAAGTTCCACATGCAGCCGTTTTAGTTTAATAAGCAGTTCAATACTTTTGGGGATGTTGTCCCACTGAAGTCCAGTTGCTACTACCACATTTTGAACCCAGGACTCTGTTGTAAAAATGGCCATGAGTTGGTTAGATTTAAGCAATGCTTAAATATATCTCTAACGAAACTGAACTATTTATGGTAAAAAGTGCAATAAATGATATCTGCACTGGGACAATAAATAAAAATCATCTTCCACTTTTATTTTCTTAAGTCACTTTATACAACACATAAGAAATTACTTGGGACTATTCCAAGTCCGTACCTACAGAGCACTAAATATAGATATAATGAATCTATTATGATTTTATCTCAAAAAACATAAGTTTGATAGGATACGTGATACGTGTCAATTCAAAACCAATCCTCACTTTCTTATTATTGGACCCAAAACTCACTCTTCAATTTGTGGTAAAAATGACCATAAGATAAAATGCGGGAGGGGAAATAAAGAAAAATTACATTACAGATGACAAAATGAGGTGGATTACCCGTGTGTGCCTACCAACGGTCAGGGATACAGAAATTAGAGATTGGTCGATACCAAAAATTTTCGCCGATACCACTTTTATAATTATATTCCGATACAGAGTACTTTAAATTAAATATGTTTAAGGTCTTTCTGTATCCCACATTACTTGTTAGGGTTGAACCCATGTATGTGTGCGCCTACGTAACGTTTGGACCCTTGAAACTCTTGCACCCATTTCGGGGCGTGATGGCCAAGTGGTTTAAACACGTTGGCATTGTAGGTTGACGTTCTCGGGTTCGAGTCCGGCGAGTCCGGCTCGCTTATCCATGCCCACCACTCAAACCCAGGGTGTAATAACTTGGCTAGTCCATCACGAACAAGGAAAGATCACATCTTTCCCACAATTGTAACCCTGCTCGTCTATAAGTGGCCGCTATTACAGGACCTCGACAAGGGTGATTCAATCTAAAAAGTGGCTAAAAAACAAAAACAAAAAAATTGGAGTGCAAACTTATATGGATGAAAAATATACCGACTTGATGCTGCTTTCAAGCATACATGGGTCCAAAGATTGAGAGCAAATGTTCGTGGTTACACAACTAACGTGACACCTATCACTTTTTTCTACTTCAAAAAGAAGCATATAGTGAGTGGATTGACGGTTTTCAATTTCTAAAAACCCAAGTGCAAATAAAATTGTCATGTGAGCATGCCCCTTTTAAGTATTTTTCAGGGCAGTTAAATGCGAGGTCTTTCCATTTATTTATCAGTAAAATAAAGCATATTCGTACGCTCCGCTGTAAAAACGTATCGGTATCGGTGATAAAAAATTTTCCGATACCAGTACCGATACTTCAAAAATCACCAATACTTGCCGATTCCGATACATCGGCCCATGTCTACCGGAAATATGAAGAGACAAATAACATTACAATGACCAATTGATCAAGTATATATGAAAACCGACACAACATAATTACAATATTTCAAATCATTCTCATAATCAACCAAAATTATCCAACATCAGTCGAAGCCAAATGTACTCACCTGTTAAGTTCTTGTAGAATTCCATTTGCATGTTCGTTATCATTTATTTCAATCTTTAGAGACATTTTGAATATCAGATGACAAAATCTACTTCATATCAAACTAGAAGCTATAACATGAAACAAACAAAATAACAAATTAATAACAACACACACTTTTATTCCCTTGGAAATTGGGGAAGGCACTATCTATAATCAACCCCAAACGACCATTAATATTTCAAAGGATTCAATAAAATGTAACACCAGCAACCGTAGTGGGCATGATGGCCTAGTGGTTAAACATGTTGGCATCGCAGGTTGAAGATCTCGAGTTCAAGCCCCGGCGAGCCGGCTCGTTTATCCAACCCAGGGTGTAATAACTTGGGTAGGCTAAGCCAAACAGGAAAAGATCATATCTTTCCAGTAATTCTTACCCTGCCCATCTATAAGTGGCCGCTGTTACAGGGCCTTGGGCAAGGTGATTCGCTTGAAAAAGTGGCTATAAAAAAGCGTACTGCGAGTGGAAAAACGTATACATACATAAACGAACTGAAGTTACTAATATCTGTCCTGGACTATTAGTAAATATTAAACCTTGCTCTCTTCAGGCAATTTTCACGACACAGAAAATACAACTTGATAAATTGGTTGACTCTTGACAAAACTGCTTTTGCACAACCAAATATTTTTTGAATTATTGCTTCATTACTGCTTATTATGCAGAAAAATCATGATTTAAGCAAAATAATACGATATTGAGGAGACTTTATAACAGTGGCCTCACATGTATATTTGGCTTTGATTGCAAAATCTTTATATATTATATAAGGCTTATATAAGGTCAAACTTTTTGATTTGATACCATCACATTGAGCAGCAATATCATGATTTATTATAATTTTCCATAATGTACTGATGATGGTGACAGAATTCAATTTTTTCCGTATTCAATTATTTAGTCATTTTTTTTAAACAAAAATCTGAAAAACATGAATATTGCAAAGCTGTGTCCAGGGTGGCATAAATCCTGTTTTTTTTCGGTTGCCTGAAATATCTACTTGGGGATGGATATTTTACAGCAGTTTCAATGCTTTGATTTTTTGTTCTATTTAGTAGCTACCAGATATTCGAAGAAAGACATTTTTAGCAAGAGATGTATTATGAAATAAAGCCCATTTGCTGAATTTCCTTCTGATAAGATCCATCTTCTTCGGGTGCCTTAGTAACTAGAAGTCTAGCCGTGTTTATTATTTAAAATTTTGAAATCCATTGAAACTTGCATGATTTTCAGAAATTATTTTGATTCTGTTTCAGGTCGACAGGGACTTGTGAATGAGCCATGAAGTGACACCTAACGAATGACGCGGGTTCAAACCCCAATGAAGTATGGTAAAAATCAACAAACGAAAACAGCTTCAATAGGTAATACATGCCCCCGGGCAAGGCTTTGTAATCCGCAGGTTTGGGACTATGCTCGATAACCTCACCAGTACCTCATATGTCCACACGAGGAAAAATATTGTGATCAGATATAAATGTAAACATTGTTAATAGCATGCTGTATAAAAATAAAGTTCATCCTGTCCTGTCTCACATTTTATTTGTTGTACTTGTACATTGAATCCTTTATTACTGGGACGAATAAACATATTCACATACTAATCATAGGGACAATGGAATTAAATAATTCAGGAATTCGTGAATGAATCAAATCGAAAATTATGATAACCAAATTAAAAGCCCTGTAGGTACGGGCTTTAGAATAGTCCTAATTAGGGCTGGGCAATTCGAATCGATTCGAAGCATGATTTATTCAATTCAATCGTGAATCGTTCATAGGAAAAAAAATTGCCAAATGAAGTGAAATTTTTATTTTAACAACGAAATGCAATCGATTTTTGACCAAATTTGACCAAAATCGACCATATTTCAACGTCGAAATATGAAAATTATTGCTCTTAGTGCGAATTGAAAATACACTACAAACTATATATTTTTTTCACTTCGATAGAGACAAGTTTATAACAGTAAAAAATAGGATATTTGTTATAGACATAGAATTTGTGATTCAATCCGATTCGAAAAAAATAATCGAATCAAATTCCAAATGATTCGGTTTTGCCCAGCCCTAGTCTCAATGTCATCCACTGGCAAGGAACCAGTGTTTTTTGGTGGTCAGTGAAATATAAGTAGTGGGCGATATAGAACCATGAGTAATTTGTTCCCAAATCTCAGCCAATTTTTGTATTAATTTTTCTTCTCACATTATACATTTTTATAGTCACTTATATGAGTGAGACACCCTGGGAAGTGTCAGATGACTCATTATCGCTTATGCAGAACGATTTACTTACTGTAGTGGTCCAGTTACATATAAAGATTTCACAATTACCCGGTCACAAAAATCACAACAAAACAAGTTTTGTTATGCGTCACTGATTGCGCAGATAAGGTGCTGTAAATCTGTGGCTCATGCTCGACAAAATGCTTAGAGTGAATTTAATTACGAAAAAATAAAATTTTAACCACTCAAATTGTCATGCACCAAACTAAGACATTTTAAACTCAGCCATATACCTTGGGATGTTTTGATTTTGGTTATTTTTTTTCTGATGAAATTCATATTCTTTGGGTGTTTGAGTAGATAGCATGCTGTTAGCCAGGTTCTCACACATGTCATGATTACACTGCATAATAGATCAATACAAAGTTACTTCGTATGGACAAAAAAGCTCCAAAACCATCAACGCTTCTATTTCATAGCAATATTAATGATTTTAAACTTTTTGTCCGATAAAAAGACATTTCTGATCTTTCAGTAAATGATTTGAATCCTAAAAATAAAGCCTTTAAGATGAATTTCCATCTGATGAAGCCACTTCTTTCGGGTGTCCTAGTTCATCTTGGTCAAGCCACTGAACTTATCCATGTATGCGCCATTAAAGAAGTGTGCTATATTTATATTCAGATTTACTCAAGGACTGTGCGTCCCAAGAATGCTGGTAGTAAGAAAGCAATACATTCAATTCTTGATTCGAAAACTATTATATTTGATTCTCATAGCAATTCAAATCAAAAGAGGGAATAATTAAAAATGGATTTAATTTCAGAAAATCCATCTAAATTTGGATGTAATTTTCTATAAATACATCTTTGGTTGCTATGACTACGATTCAAGTGTTCAATCCTCTAAAATTATTCAATTCAATTTCCTAAATGTAAATGTTCAAATTCCAATTGCAATATCTAGATTTCAAGTTTTTAATAGTCTGATTTATTGATTGAGTAGCAAAATCATGATTTCATTACAGCCCGATCAATACTGGAATTTGTGTTACCAGGATCTGATATATCAGCCTCCACACTGATAGAATGGCAGCTAATTTGCTAATCAGACACCTGAAGAAAATGGATCCTCCAGAAGAAAATTAACAAAATAGGCAATATCTCATGATACATCGGGGTCTAGAAGATAAAACGTAAACGACACATGAAGAAAACAAAAATTCTGCCACCTTTGTCAGCCACATTGACCTAATTTTTTCTGACTTGCCATAGGAAATATAAATTTCACATTACAAACTTAACAATTGTAATGGACATCTAGAGCACCAGATCACACATAACACACAGGATGATTTTTCTTTATAGAATTTCATCCAAGGCAAGTTCGAAAGCAGAGTATAAATGGAGCCAAATAGCGGCCATTCGAATGAGAGAGCTACTACAAGATAAAGTGTCATCAACCGCACTCTTAAGCGAGAAAGATACAGAACTACTCTACCATGGTTAAGGCCTCCTACAACACACAAGAAATATGTTAGGACAATTTCAAAGTCAAACCTACAGAGCTCAAAATGAACTGAAAAAACAGTCACATTCCTTGAACCGATATATATCAGCCTATTTTCGCTGTATGCCAATATGACAGCAGATCACAAAAGCAGACGATAAAATGGCCAACCAAAATAGACATACGGGCATGCGCAATTCTTTTAAAATGATGCACTTTTTTGTTCGAATGGCAAAAGTTCACAATATTTTTGTGACAGTTATAATTTCCATCTAGGGAAATCTAGAAGTTGTTATTCGAGTGAGATGGGATTTTATTTTGCCTTTTTTATACAATACAGAATAGACATGTTCTTTAATTATGTGTTTCGATTCATTGCTGTATTTCTGGAGTTTATTTCAATGAGTTTCAAGTAAGATAAAATATCGGTTATCTGTGGTCAAAAATGACAAAATATCGGTATCGGTACAATATATTTTCCATAAAATTATTTCCCAAATTGAATTTCATGTTCAAAGGGAGCTAAGAATATGGAACGACTTTAATAATGTCAGTCCTGTGAGAGATGATGATTATAGGTTCATGTAAGCACTGCTTATGGCTCAATCCACCGACCAGTTCTATATGTCTATGTACAGGAAAAATGAGAAAGAACATAAACCAAAAAACCCTTAACTGATTCAAAACTGGTGTCTGCACTGGAGGTCGTGGTTTACCTTATGACTAGGCAGTATCTTTACTTTCCTCCCACTCAGGATAAAAATGAAATTCTCTCTTTTGCTAAATCTTACACTGTGGGTGGGTCAGAGGAAAACCTTTTTTTTTTTCTGACCTGTGGTAAGTTGACTTGATTTTATTTTTCGGTTCTATTTATGACACCAACACAAACAGTACTGATACACAATGCCAGCTGCCTATAAAAAGTTGTTTAACATACTCATATTATTCTGTATTGATTTTGCAAAATAAATATCATTTGATAATTGTTTCCATTACCGCAACCTAATCTATACAGCAATAGTCCACCCGGTCTACACCCACAGCCCTTACTGTTCCGCATTTCATACTGGGAATTCCCCGTAATCGGTACAACACTAGGCGGCTACAGGATTTCATTTTTATCCTGCTGGAGAGGAAAGCCGAAAATACAGCTCAATTATATGGAGAATCATGACATCTCGTGCAGATGACAGTTCCAAATTGATGTGAAGGTTTTCGGCTTAATATATTTCTTATTTTTCTTGTGCATGGACCTGGTTGGTGGGGGAGGCCGTAAGCAGTGCTTACGTGAACCACCATGCACCGGCGAGGCGTCCATTAAACCTCTCGCATATAACCATCCTTCCTCTCGGGATTCGAACCTTCGTCATGACGATACGAGAAATGCGTAGCTCGAAGCGAATTACCACGCTTTACCGACTGAGAAACCAAGGCAGCGAGGTCTTTTTCTCCGCAGTTGTATAAAAATTAACGAAAATACGGAATGAGATAAGGTTGAAAAAGTTTGAATTTTTTACATATTTTTTTTTCTTTATTTAATGTATAACATCTCAGACAACATATGAGCCACAGTAAACATTTGCACTTTGAAATTCAGATAGCTATCATATTCCTCATTTACCGGTGCATAGACATGGTTGGCGAAGAAAGCTGCGATCGGTGCTTTCATGAACCGCCGTATACGATTAGAGATGCGTCACCCAACGCATTATGTTGATCCCCTTTCTTCGCTTCTGATTGCACTATATTTTGCTCAATGCAACATACTCTAACATTTCGAAAAATTCTGATTTGAAAATTCTGTCTGATCTTCTGTACTTGTATAAGCTAAAATTCCTAGCGTATATAAGAACACTATTTATATTTCGATTTTTCGGGACACTGAACAGTATTCCGATTTGAAAATCTCTTCAATATGTTTTTTCTCCACATTTTATTTTCCTATCTTTATTCGAAGAATTGGTTTTATTTAAAACATTTTCGCCCGCGCACATTATGGCGTCAGAATCTACTAAAAGGCCTACATAGTTTCGACACCTCTGTCGACCCGAAGGCGTTAAAGATAAAGATATTAAATTACGGAGTTATCGGGAAAGCAAACAAAACCTGAAACAAAGTTTAAAAACGTTCCAGCGGGGAAAGGAATAACACACCACAAGAAACTTAACTTGGACCGTGTGGGCCTGCTTTGAATTTAATTTTATTTCTTCCAACATGGTTCAGACACTCCAAATTAGTTATGTTCGTTGATATCACGAGTAATGCTCGTGTTAGGCAACGAGATTAAATAATCGGTCGTTCTAAACTATAATAAAATTTAAGCTTGGTTTTTTTGAATATCAACGTGACATTTGTCATTAGGTTTTATGACGAGACCTAATGATTGATAGAGGGCGAAACTATTTAAAATTATCCTCATAGTTGCGAGTGTTGAAAACATTAAACTTTGATATTGTTTATTGATGGAACAACTATTGAAGGTAATACCTTTGAGATTTGACCCATTTCTTGAATGCTGTTGTGTAGAGCTGTGGGTTGTGGACGGCTGAGCCCCCAACTCTTGGATCGAGTTTTAAGCCCCCCCTTTCCGAAAGCAAATGCCTCGCTCTACTGTGTAAAGTGCTTATTTGTTGCATTAAAAAAACTCGCATCTGTGCTTATGATTTTTGCCAATATCGATTCTACTAGTAGGGTTTATTAAGTCTAAAAATTTGCCTTTTCTAAACTTGACGGATTAAAGCATCATACTTTCGGATTTGATACTTTGGGTACAAAATTCACGATTTTGGTCGACTCTAATGTCTGACGTTGTAATGGCCCTTTGTTGGAGAGAAGGAGTTTTTGAAATGAAATAAAACTTGAAAAAAAACATTTGATGGATTAGTAAAATGCTATGGAAATGCAAATTTGAGGAGATGAAGTTTTTTTTTTAAATTAGGTTTTTTTAATGCAATAATGACAAGCCATGTCCGATTTGTTTAATCGTTAAAGAATTGTAAGTACATATTTCTAACGTCGTCCTGAATTTGAATCCGGTGAGAGGTTTATTACATAACTTCACCCCCGATTAGAAGATGCTGCACGAAAGATCGTGGTTTATTATATGAGTAAATTGTTCACCCGACTATACTTTACCGCAAGATAAAAATGAAATTATATCCTATAAAAATTCAATCTACTCAACATCAAATACTCCACGTGTAATCTTTATAATATTATTCGGACTCCGGTCAACACAGTGACAGGCAACACGAAAATTGAAATTTCACTCAAGAACTTTGGCTGCGTTGTTGTGTTTGCTGGTTTTACGCGGCGGACTTCCGATTTTGTTTGTTTGTCTGATTGTAATGTGCAATAGCAATGCCGCCCCGATGCTATGGAAGACCTGGAAGAAATATCGGTAAATGAAATCGACTGAAGAGGTAAACTGCTTACTTTTGATTGATTTTGAATCAAAATAAAAATCTGTTTTCACTAAACCATTGATTCTTTCCCAATGCTAATACTGTACATCTAGTAAACTCCCTGCCAGGATTCCCTGACATACGATCTTGATAAGCAGTAAGATTAGATACATTGAAACCGCGAGACTTTAAATAATTTTTCCTCATTTCCTGCTTTACCAATTGAGCTAACGTTAACTGGGCACCCTACAAGATGTAGTTCAAGCAATTCCACTCTAAACGGAACTGGGCCGCCATGGTAAAATGCCATGAGTATTGTCTGCCCTGGGTGATGGTAAAACCATCAACCACTTCTTTGCTTCTTTTTGATCTTATTGACAAAGTCTTTTTTTCTATAACTTTTCGTCGCATAAATGTTATTGACATTTTTAAAATGCTTGCTTCCTCTCTAGTTAGTCATAGTTACTCTCGCTCTGCATCCTTGCATTTACTGCATACATAAAAACAAAAGCACAGATGAAGGATACCGTAGGTAGTTGGTCCACGTACCCCAGACCAATTGATTGGCTAGTTACGATTTCCAACATTGAAGTGACAAGCAGCGAGATGTGCATGTGCCTCCGTCCTCAATGACAGTTGGGGCAACTCTATTTATGACTCAAAATTTATTCCCAGGTGCAAACGTTTTTGAGGAAAAAGACAACTGTGTTAGACGGGACGAAGCCAGTAAAGAAAGATGAGAAAAGGTTTGTTTGTTTCCCCGTCACAAAAATATTATCGATACCAGTTTTTTTTGGTCGGATTTCTAAATCTCTCGCACAGACTCTTGTAAAACTCTTACGAAGTCATGACGTAGTTTAAGTATTTTTCCACAGATAAATGACTGATTCAGTGAAATTCCATTTGGTTTTTTCTATGTAATTCAGTATTGATTTCTGTCAATCTATTTTATGACATTCTCTCTCCCAGAAAAAACATGCAGGATGTTTTGATAAGTAGAAGTCGCAGATGGATCGCACCGTCAATGCAGGGTTCATCTATGGCTCATGCTTGTCAAAAATAAATTCCTATTTGAGCTGTCAATACGCCTATGACAATTGATCAAGAATGAAGACTTTTATCATTTTACTATGTTTGTATTGTTTTTCAGCAATCTCTATGTGTTACGATTGACGATATTCGCAATGTGAAACTGAAAAAGACTCGTACGCAAGACAATGTCGACAAAGAAAACGAGGTATATGAATGTAGTGAGTTTTCTTTTACCTGCTGTTGCATGTACCGTATCCGGAGTTGACCAAATTGGTTATTTTTTGTATCATTATATCCTTCAATTTCATATATATTCTACAATGGTTTATCAAAATAGTTTTTATTCATTCATTATAAAAAAAATATGATTAGAGTCACTTAATTATTTCGTTAAATTCTGAAATCAAATGATATTTGATTTTGTCCACCATTAGTTGTTGATCCATTAGAATTCACGAGTTCAGTTGGTGCCATTAGGTGGCTCTGTGTTTTAGGACTTGGGAGTGATATCTTTTAATCGACAATAGTTTTCAGACGAAATACCATGAAACTGTAAAATATTTTCTTTGTTGAGTTTCATCAGATTTTTGCAAGGGTGCCAAAAAGAGCAGACTGACGTTGGTCAGAAGACGCATTACAGAAATTTTTGCGAGTTTGTAAAGGCTGACTTAGGTCGCAGATGTGGACTGTGTAACGTTTAAGATTTTTTTGCAGAATAAATTTTTTCGAATAATCGAACGCAAATTTTATCTTGCAGCTCCCAGCCAGCAGGACAGGCATCGGATCGCACTAGCTGATATTACGTCGATATCAAAAGTTGGGTGATATTGAACAGAAGTCTGGGAACTTTGAACAGAGTAACATGACAACGCCAAAGTCTGTTTTATTGAAAAGGGTAAGTAAAATTGATGGGTAGGGGATGGACAATTTAGAATGCTTTACTGCTCCGGAGTTGTTCCAGAATAGTTGAATAGAATCCAGAATACCGAATCTTATCCCTAAATGTAATTCCCAACCACCGTCTTTGATCTTACACCAAGCAGGCTTTTAAAAAAATTTGGGATCCGGTTTCCTCACTCACTCAGTGGTGCATGATGTCACATATATGCTATTGGTGCGATTAATTTGTTGTCCTTGTATGTGCGTCGTAATCAATTTACTTCTGTGGCCGGCTGTGTCCTCATAATCGCACGTGCCCTTGAACTTTTACGACGTTTGAGGCTGTCTCCTGTCTGCATGCGCTTAACAAATGTGAATTTCTAAGAGTACAAAAACATTCCCAAAAGTAAATAAAACAACTTTTTTACAAATCAAATTATACTCAACGAGATTATGAATTTTTCTACTACTGTGTCATCATAAAGCAAATTAAGTTCTATGATCTGCTATTTCCCCTGAAGTAAATGCTCTGGGGAAAGGTAGCCCCACATCTTTATTTTGACCATTTTGAACGAGGAGATCTCGCAAGTACAAAATGGCCTAGTAGTTACCATGTTGGCATCGCTAGTTGAATAGGTCGGGTTCGAGTTCGGCACTTTTATCCATGCCCACCACTCAACCAATGGTGTAATAAATTGGGTAGGCTAAGCCGACCAGGAAAGATCGTATCTTTCAAACAACTCTAACCTTGTCTGTCTATAAGTCTTGTCCTTGGTCAGGGTGATCCACTCCATAAGGTATCAGTTCTTAGAAGTTATTTTTATCTCGCAGAACGACAGGGTCATCGGTCTATTAAACAAGGAAAACAATCTTGTTGTTTCTATTACAGACCTTATGGAACACAACAATGCAACGCAGCCCGAGTGGGACACCTATAATTCGTCGTAACCCTGAGCATTCTACTGCCACCGGACTTGCACCAGAGTGTTGAGAAGAAGATTAAGGTAAAGCATTTTAGTTCACTTCGGAATATTCTCCTCCTAAAGTGCAGTTACCAGGTTTCAAGTATTTGTTCGCCCTATAACTGACCTAAACTGGCAGAATGTCAGTTACTCAGACACCTGAAGAAAAATTGGTTTCATCAGAAAAAAAAAGTAGCAAATTGGCAGAAAAAATTTCATGATTTCTTGCTAGAGGATTAAAAGGTCCCTTTGAGCTGGGGCAAACAAACTGTTGAAAAAGGTTCAAAATCATCAATACTGCTGTGAAATAGCAGTGTTGAAAGTTTTGTAGCATTTTTGTTCTTCCAAAGAAAATGAACATTTTAGAAACTTGAAAAAAAAAATCTGTCACTTTGTAGTGACCTTGTTGGATTTTCCTCCACCCTAAACGGAACTGAACCGATGTGATGAAGTGCAATGTGTATTATCTGCCCTGGGCATAATTATATCAAGGGCATGAGTATGTGGATAAAAAAAGGTCTTTGACATATATAATAAAGTACTCTGTATTGGAATTTAAATTATGAACGTGGTATCGGTACTTGTATCGGCATCGGCGAAAATTTTTGTATCGACCCATCTCCAGTCACTTATAGACGAGCAGGGTTAGTGTTGTTGGGAAGATATGAACTTTGTGGTTCGGCCTATCCAAACTTCTACGCCCTGGGTTGAATGGTGGGTATGGATAAATGAGCCAGACTTGCCGGGACTTGAACCCGAGATGTTCAACCTATGATGCCAACATGACAAGCAATCGCACTCACAAGTGTTTGAGTAATTCTTGTAATTAGTAGTAATTCTAGGCCCGCACACACCTACATAGCAAAATTATCATAAATTTGTCGTAGAATCCTTCATTATTGTTTTACAATATATATTTGTTCCAGGTTTCCAGTGGGACCGACTCCAGCAGAACAGGTTGATATTTCATTCACTGGGAACGTACTGCAAGTCACTGTGGACGGAACTAATGTTTCGAACTATATCGTAACATGACAACTGGCTTCATTGTGAAGGTAAAAGGAATTAAAATCAGCATATAGAAATGGCATATAAAGGTGTTTCTATTATTCTTTTATAGCCACTTCTTAGAGTGGATCACCCTGACCAAGTCCTTTTACCAGAGGCCACTTATAGACGGGCAGGGTTAGAGTTGTTGAGAAGGTATGATTTTTGCTGTTCAACTTATCCTACCTAAGTTATTACACCATTGGCTGAGCAGTGGGCATGGATTACCGGAATCGTCAGGATTTGAACCCGAGATATTCAACCTGCGTTGCCAATATGTTAACCCACTCCAAGTGGTTAACCAATAATGTCCAATATGTTTTGTTCTATTTATCCTGTTATATTGTTTAGCTCATTTGTGTAGCTTTTCGATACACACCTCTAATTTACTTGGGCAAGAGACAGGTTGGAACTTGTCCACCATAGGGATAATGATGCCTCGCTGGTGCATGGTTGTTTACGTAAGCACTGCTTCCTCCACAAACCATTTCCACGTACAGAAAGAATGAAAAAATAAGATAAGCCAAAAAAACCCGAACTGGTGTCTGCATGAGAGGTCGTGATTCATCGTATGATTAAGCTGTATCCACGTATTTCCTCTCCCACGGAATAAAAACGAAATCCTATTCTTCCATTCCATCCTATTTGGGATAGAATTTAATTTTTATTGTGCGGGAGAGGAAAGCCGAGAATACGTTTCAACCATATGTTGAAACCACAACATCTTGTTCAGATTCCAGTTCCAAGTCTGGGATGAGGTTTTTGCCTGACAGTTTGCA
This sequence comes from Styela plicata, assembly GCA_963675895.2. NCBI lineage: Eukaryota > Metazoa > Chordata > Ascidiacea > Stolidobranchia > Styelidae > Styela > Styela plicata. The sequence goes on from OZ023148.1 coordinate 22,479,730, forward strand.
GATTGACCACCGGGTATTTGAAACCATCGTTTGCCGGTGAAAAGTCCAGCAGACCTCTCGCAGCTTACGGCATTGGTGCCATCTGATCAGGATTATAATATTCTGCCAGTGTTAATCTGATGGCATTCAGTAATATTGCCCTACTTCAAACATTACCAAACATGGTTTAATAGACTCAATCTCCCAGTAGGAACTTTACGGTATCCAATTAGCAACGTTTATATCTTAATCAGGCTACGAGATTTATCTTACGTCCCAATGTCTTTATTTTTGTTGATTTATAATCATTGATCGAATAATTCATGTTCGCTGTTTGAGGATTCCTGAATGAAATTGACCATTTCAACAGCCTCAGACCAACTTAACTCAAAATGCAGTTAAGTGGGCGCGATGACCTAGTGGTTAAACATGATGGCATCGCAGGTTGAAGATCTCGGGTTTAGAGTCCCGGCGAGTCCGGCTCGTTATTCCATGCCCACCACTCAACCCAGGGTGTAATAACTTAGGTAGGCTAAGCTGAACAGGAAAAGATCATATCTTTCCGGCAATTCTAACCCTGATGTGTATAAGTGGCTGCTAGTACAGGGCCTTGGGCAGGGTGATCCACTCCAAGTAGTGTCCATCTCTTGTTCCTTGTTTTAAAGCTTAAACATATTTTTATCAAGTTCACTGAATTTCAAACATCATAAAACCAACTAATTCAGATCTTTGCTTTACAAGTAACGTTTAGTAAAGTCTATGTGTGAAGTGAAGCATAACTCTGAATTTGTCTATTTAGTAACTGTTAATCTTGCTACTGTATCCTTGCATTACGAATCCGCTATGACAAAGGTGTAGAAGAAGGATAAGTAGTTAGTCTATGTTACCCTGACCAATCATAAAATCAGGCCTCTGTTTTTATCTCTCATTTAAACTGTTTTTAAAGTTTTTTCAGAACCACCACCTTCTACAGAAGCTTCAGCAGTGGTGGAGAAAATACATACTTCCTTCAAATGTGAATTATGTAACGTACGAATCAATACAATGTCTGATGCGAATGACACATCAAAGGAAGAATCCATAAAAGAAAACTAGAATTGTTCTTTATTGATAAAATGGGTGAGGATTGATGTGAAATTACACATGTAGAAAAGAATAGTATATTAATTTGTTTTATTATTGAAGAACGCTCTAAGCAAGGCTAAAAGCAGCGCTTAAATGGAGCTAACTAACGGTTACTAATCAAACTATTCAAATGGCAACTACAAGATGAAGTGCCAGTAACTGCACTCTCGGAAAATTTTTCAGAGAACTAAACCACGATGGTAAAGTGCTGTGGTGATGATTCTGCTGGGAAGAATACTGAAAATATATGTCTTATCTCTGCAGCATATTTTCTTGTTCAGTTGCCAGTAGTTTTAAGACATGGACAGAAGTTTTTCTCTGAATTTACCTATATTTTCTAATTTTCTATGCATGAACGTTGTTATCCCACAACCACAGTGCGTCTAGGGGTTGAGTGTCTACCAATTCTCCTCATATAATAATTTTCCCCCTCATGGTAATTTTTTTTTGTTTATTGAAAGTCACTCTGAGCGAGCCCAGAAGTAGTGACTAAAAGGAACCAACTATTGGCAAATTGATAGAAAAGGATCTACTAGAAATGGAATGCGGTTCTCTCTTCTCGCACAGGAGACAATTAAAGTGCATAGCTCTGAACTTCTGATGCTTGACTGATTAAGGTTACCGGGCATACCCATAACATGATCAAAAAATAAAGGTTTCCATCTTACCAAAACGAGTTTTCATTAAATTTGGGAATAAGGTATTAATCCTTCGTCACAAAGTAGTGGCTACTCGTACGCCGGAAGAAAGTAGTTGTAAGCAGAAGAAATTTCAGCTGATAAGCAATATTTTGTGATAAATCTGTTGCTAGAAGATCAAAATGTCTTTTTATGACTGTTTGGTGTCAACAAAATTAGAAAAAGGTGCAAAATAATAGCGGTGTTGATGGTTTTGAAGCTTTTTTGTCCACCTGACATGAACTTGAATTTCTTCATTCTCAAATTTAATTGAATATTTTACATTCTGGACATCCCTGACTTTCACATTTTTCAATTTTATTTTTCTTTATTACAGCCAGAACAGACAAATGCACATATTGTGGCATCAGTTTTGATTCCGTGACGCAATTATACGAGCACTGCAACGGATTCGAGCATGCGGCAAAGATCGTTGCAGCACATCCACACCGAATCCCTGGCCAACCTAATACTACCCACAAGGTGAGGGTAGAGGGATGTCTGGATCTTGGGGATTTTGCCAACGGGGATCGAGAATAGGACCAATGGGCCGTGGTAAGTGGCAAAAATTAGTTTTTTACTAATGATGTCCATTTCTTTGGGTGTGGCAGTGTTGATAACATTCTGCCAGCTCAGCCAATGCATTATTTATCTGTGATTCAAATCTGTCATAAGAGACTAGAATCAAAAAAGAAGTGGTCGGCTAAATGAACCTCTAATAAAATGCAGTGATTTGGATCTGCCCTGGGCCTTAGGAAAACTATCGAATTCGAACTATCGTAACATGATAACTGGCCTTATTGTGAAGGTAAAAGGAATTAAAATCATCATATTGAAATGGCATATAAAGGTGTTTTTATTATTTTTTTATAGCCATTTCTTGGAGTGGATCACCCTGACCAATTCCTTTAACCAGAGGCCACTTATAGACAGGCAGGGTTAGAGATGTTGGGAAGTTATGATCTTTCTGTTCAACTTGGTCTATCCAAGTTATGGCACCGTGGGTTCAGTGATGGGCATGGATTAACGGACCGGATTCAACAGGACTTGAACCTGAGACATGAGATATTCAACCTGTGTTACCGCTATGTTAACCACTAGGCCATCATGCCCACATCTCCAGATTGGTACTGGCTGGAGACCGACCGATAACGATTTTTCATATTTCTGGCCCACTGATAACCGATATTTTATCTCCCCCCGTAACTCATTGAAATATCTCCATATGCAAAACAAAACATCGTATGTGTATTTCGGTTGGTCGATATTACAGACCGCTTTTGCGAACTGCCGATATGCCAGTTAAACATATCGATTCACCGATATATCGGTCGGGCTCTAGTACTGGTCACTTAAACCACATTGCCGACTATTACCCTGCTGCAAGGTTGCAGATCTTGGATTTGTTCGGGTGTCTGAAATGTCCATGCCATTTCCTTCGGATCAACAAAATTTGCTATTCATAGCAGCATTGATGATTTTGAACCTTTTTATACAGTTTGCTTTTCCAGACACTCTAGATGAGGCATTTAAATCTTACAGCCATAGATGTATCATGCAATATTACCATTCATTTTATTTTCTTTTGATGGAACCCATTTTCTTTGGGTGTCTTGGTAGCAGAGAGCTGCTCTTCTGCCATACTGTCCTGCAGTAGAATAAAACTAATATCTCATTAGTTGGACATCCTGATGCCGGTGTTAGTTATTTTTTCGTACCAACATTTGTACCCTTTCAAATAGCTGGAATCTATTTCTCATCCTTGAAATGTATATTTTAAACTTATATCTTGGCTCCACGAGAGTTTTACGTGAGTCTGTGCGAGATTCTAGAAACCTGCAATCCTGCCAATTTGCAAGCCTGAAAACCCGCATCTATTCATACTTTTTTTGCTTTTTTCAGGAATTAGAAAAATTCTAAAATGCTGAGAACTCTGTGAAAGACCAAAGAAGTCGTAGGACGTTCTGGATTCTGTCTTGCCTAAGAAAAGACTATCGGACCATGTTATACACAGCTATTTGTGAAATTGCTTCTGTACAATTCAAAAACATACGATTCAACATGCTGGACATACTACAATCTCTGATTCGGTAGTGCATACCTGCATTTCAGTTTGAATGAACAGTATGTCTATTATATGGGAAAGGATTGCTGGGCAACTCGCCGGCGCACGGTGGTTCACGTAACCGATGATTATGGCTTCCTCCACCAACCATGTCCATGTACAGGAAAAAACGGCAACTTGTAAATGGTCAGGGTTAGTGTTGTTGGAAATATATGGTCTTTCCTGTTCGGCTTAGCCTACCCAAGTTATTACACCCTCGGTTGAGTGGTGGGCATGGAATAACGAGCAAAATTCGCTGGAACTTGCATCCGAGATCTTCAACCTGCGATACATACATGTTAGCCATTTGGCCATCGCCCCCCCTCAATTCTTGATGCTTTACTAATGTAGGGGGGATGACCACAAAAAATTTTGTAAAATTCGTTCTAATCAAAACCGGAATAGTTCATAAAAGGAACCAACTAGCAACTGCCTGTGCAACGAAGAGCTTCTGGAAGAGATAGCACCAACAACTGCACTTTCAAACAAAACTTGATTGCTATATTTGGAGTGCAGTTAGTTGTGTCTGCCCTGGGCGATGGCGAATCCAGATACTGATTCTTTGTAGATCATACCTTTTTGCCCTCCGATTGAAAATTTCATAGAATATTAAAAAAGTGTTTTCGATTCTAGTTTCTGCTAACTAGAATTTCTGATGAGTCATATCTTTCAGGACTTTAAAAATTCTTCATGAGTCATGCTTTCAGAAATTTGCTAATTAATATAATAATAATGCAATTTATTTTCTAAAAGTACGAATTGTTTTTCTCAATTCCCCATAACTTCCTAATTATTTGCTGTGAACTGAACTTTACCAGCAGATTATCTGCTATTCAGACCTATTTCAGAGGAGTATTGATGATTTTAAAGCTTTTTGTACAGTTTGATTACTACCATACTCAAGAGAGACGGAGGAAAAATAAACCAGAAATTCAATATTCATGATAAATCGCCTTCCAGATTGGTGCAATTTTTTTATTATCTGGCGATAAAAATATGTTTGGATGCCTCAAAACTTAATGCTCAATGATAGAGTTCCCTCTACTTGACACGCAACGAAAATAATTCCACATTTCATGATAATTCCCATTTGTTCTCTTCTACTAGAAACCGGAAGTAAATTAAACCCACTAAAAGAAAAGTGGAGAGAAATCAATATTTTATGATAAATCGCTTAGTGAATGTATGAAATGTCCTCTTGATTTTCTGGTAGTAAAAATCTGTATGGACGCCTCACATCTGTGAAATAATTCTGTATCTCATGTTAGATCCCAATTGCATGTTGAATGTTTTAAATGCTATGATGTGTGAAATGTTATAACAGTTTCATGGTTTGCTGTTTCGTGCTGTTAAATTTCGTTTATTATTGGATTTTAAAATAATATCCAGAATCTTGGGGTGGGGTGACAGTCCCCCCCCCCTCTTTACAAAACTATCCGGTTTCCAGGCCAGTGGGTGGAAGGGCGGCAATGCCCATTTTACGAGGTTCTGCTTGCCAATATAATTATGATTGGAAAAATGTAAGTTGGTAAAGATAACTGGCTGTCTCTGATAAAAAGGCACAAACATTTACCCAGTCAGAAATATGTTGTCATTGTTTGTCAAGTATGAGACATTGATCGATCGCGGTACGTCTGTGGCTCGTGCTTGACAAAATAAAATTCTTATTGGGTCTGTATGTTGAATATTTAATCGAATGGTTTTAAAATATGTGATAAACATGATCTCGAATGAATAATTCTGTGGACTGATCAGTAAGAGAAAACCTAAAATTTAGCCGTATCGCATCCAGAAATCTGAGAGCCTGATTTGTCAGAAAATGATTCAATAATTTGAAAATATATGTATTAAAAAATCGTAAGTACGAGTGGATAATTTTGAGGACTGGTTGACGAGAATTCTGCATTCGTTCTAATTAGTAGAGTAGCGAAGGAATTCAACAATTAGTCATATTCTCGTCGAAATAATTGCTCAAGCATGTTTTGTTAAGTATGAGTCACTGATGGATCGAACACACATGGTCCATCTGTGGCTCGTGTTTACGAAATAAAATTTTTGTCCGTAAATAGGCCACGCTTAATTTAGATTTGACTTGAAGACTGAGATCCCAGATTGCTGTTAGTACGAGGCCTATCACGTCAATTCAAGGTTTACGAATTCGCTAATTATTCAATTCAATTTTTTAGGAATTTTGAAATCACCGTAATCAAAAATGTATATAAAATTTTTGAAAATGTATCAAAAGTGGATGTATTTTTTCTTTTTTTTATAAATACATCTCTGTTTGTATGTGTATATATTTTTTTTCATTGCAATTCACTCCGAGCAAGGCCGGAAGCCTAGAAGAAACCAACTAACGGCCACATAATAGCAAAGAGCTACTAAGAATGTAGTACCACCAACAGTACTCTGAACGGAAAACATCCCAAACGGAAATGAACCAGCATGGTAAAGTGCAGTGAGTGGTATCTGCCCTAGGCAATGCTAAAACAATCTCCTTTGCTTGCTTTTAGTCGGTTTTCACGACACTCAGGAAATAGGAACTATTCTCAAAGACTATTCAAAAGCCTGAATAATACTATGATTCAAGTCTCTGATTCGCAAAAATTATTCGATTAAATTGTGAAATAAAAAGTCACTAAAGAAGACTTGATATAATTGCATGTTCTAGATTTCATATTTTAAATATTTATTGATTGAATCATGATTTTCATTAGATCAATTTTGGAATTTGTAGTCATTATCAGTATTCGATATATCGGCCACCACACTGATAGAACTCCAGCTACTCTGCTACTCAGACATCCAAAGAAAGTTGGATCCACCAGAAGAACATTTAGCAAACTGTAAAAAAGTTTCAAATTCTGGTATAAAATAGCAGTGTTGGTGCACATTTCCTTCGTCCGTCAATTACTTCTGTCAATTTGCTTTTTTCGCCGGCAAATCGGGCCCCCCAATGTCAGAGATCTTTCGCTGATAGGATAGGATATCATTTTTATCCTGCGGAAAGAGAAAGCCGAGAATACAACTTAATCATATGGCGAACCACGACCTCTCGTGCGGATACCAGTTCCGGATCAGGGTGAAGGTTTTTTTGGATTATCGTGTTTCTCATTTTTTCTGTTCATGAACCTGGTTGGTGGAGGAAGCCGTAAGCAGTGCTGACGTGAACCACCGTGCATAGGTGAGGCGTCCAGCGGACCTCTCGCATCCAGGACTGCCCCTCCTGTTCTTGTAATTGCCTAGACGGGGCTTATTTTTTATGGAAACGGACCCTCTAGGATGTGTGAGAGGACCTGTACAGTCACTCTGGTACATTTAGACAGATGTCAAGAGTGTAGGTATATATTATAGGCTATTATCGGTTGACTAGAATTAGAGGACCCAAAATTGTGATAGTTTGATCGAATGTGATGCTTTCATCCAGTATAATAATAAATCGATAAATAATATGACAACGCCTCTGGATTGCACTATTTCACTAAAAATAATGGGATTAGGGAGTTTCTAAATATATTCTGCAAAAGATCTTCTATGCCATCTGGCAGACCAGGCCAAATCATGTTAGCTATCGTGGTAATATCGCCCACATATAGCCTTGCCATATGGTACAATAAACCCCACAAAATCTTAAAATTGCCTCATCTAAATGTTTAAAAGAGGATATAAGTCTCCTTAGACATCCCAGTTCCTGTATAAAACAAGCCCCCTCTGTTTGTTTCGGTAATTACAGGAACCCATTCATATCCTTATGAAATTTGTAATAGATTTACTGTGGAAAGTCGGGGATGGTTGATTTATTTCATAAGATAAAATTAAATCAAATTCTAACCCGCAGAAGCAGACTTTTTAGTTCAAGTTGAAGATCCAGATTTCAAGTGCCTAATAACAATGGAATGCATTCCAAAGCAAAATGATTACAATATTTCAAATCATTCTCACAATCAACCAAAATAATCCAACATCAGTCGAAGCCAAATGTACGCAGCTGTTAAGTTCTCGTAAAACTCCATTTGCATGTTCGTTATCATTTATTTCACACACAAGAAAATGAAGTAATTAATATCATTATTTGCAAATCAAATCAAACAAAGTTATTATGGATAATTTAGAAGCGAAATCATGACATAATACGTCAAGTAACAATATTGGAAATTAGTACATGTGGATACACGGAATATCCTTGGACCATGCCTAATAAAAGTATAATCCGGATGTGACGTTCTGTGGACCAAATTAAAATATACGCAAACAGAATAGCAATAGGTGGGTTAAAAATCTAAAGAATACGGACAAGTCATAAAAATACAAAACCAAATCGTAAAAATATAAAATCTTGTTTGCAGTCTAATATTTTCACTCTACGAATAAACTTCTATCGGAAGTTTAGAGATAAACAACCCACAATATTGGAAATGTTTGACAGCCACTCATGTGACTGACTGGATCATTCTAATCCAGTCAGGGGGGGGGGGGGGGGGGGGGGGGGGGGGGGGGGTGTAGGTAATGAAACAGATTTATAAGCTAGTCTCGCTACCAAAATCTCATCAATACACAATAAATTTAAAAATATTTATTCAAAATAACCGTCATTAATCGCAGTTGATCCAGTTTCTCGTATTTTTTTTACAAATTCTACAGAATAAATGAAGCTCTAAACATGTGAAAGTTTCACATAATAACGACAGCACACTACTTTACTAGAACACATGCTTTAATTTCATCGAAGTATAATTGCATAATTATAGGATTCAGTGGAAGAGTTGAGATGTAGCACACATAACATCATATAATAATCAGTGGAATAGTAAGATGTAGCACACATAATATCACATAATAATCAGTGGGATAGTGAAGATGTAGCACACATAATATCACATAATAATCAGTGGAATTAGAAAAAATGTAGCATTATGGTGGCTCGATAAAATGAAGTTTTTCCAAAGATAGCTACAACCCCTTCAAAAGGAGCGGTTGGGTGACAAAACAACACAGAATTTTTTTTTAGCTCATTTGAAAAAGTTTTAAAATGGAGTCGGCAGTTAGAAATTTTCAGTTTCAAGCGAAATCTGGCAACGGTAAAAATCATTTCAAAACGATAAAAGTCATTTTCAATTATTTTTCACTTATTTGTACAATAAATACAATTACACGCAAAAGAAATAAAAACCAGCGTTTCAGTACAATAAATCAGGATATACAATATGGTAGAATTTATGAAAAATCTCAATTTTTGATAAAAAAAAAATAAATACGTTTTTTTTATTGTAATTCACTCTAAGCAGGGCCAGAAGCAGCTCGTAAAGGGAACCACCCAATGGCCACTCAATAGCAAAGAGTAGTAACGGAGACTGCACTCTTAACGGAAAACATCTCAAACGGAGCTGATCCGCCATGGCAAGGGTGCAGTGAGTGGTATCTGCCCTGGGCAATGGTAAAAACTATCCACCACTACTTTGCTTCCTTTTAGTCGCCTATTTAAAAGTCCCAGCCTACAATGACCAAATCATTTCAAATCCCTATTTTTGCAATTTTTTCATTACCATAGTTAAGTACCATACTATAAGAAAGTCAGGCTTGTGCATTATGCTTAAGTAGTCTTGTCAGTGCGGACTAAAGAATTACTCCAGCGTATTTTCTGCCTGTCATGAGAGGCAACTAAAAGGAATAATAAGACGTAATAGATGCTTCTAAGTCAATATAATATTTATTGGTAGAAACAACACTCCCTGTTGAAACAAACTCGTGTGGTTTGTTTTTCTAATGTTAACATGCTGTTACAAATCTTATTTACCTATATCATGTCATAAAAATTCCATTTGTTATGAAGCCTTGAACTTTTCAAAGGAACATTTCATATTTCCAATAGTTGGCAAAACCTTCCAAAGAACAAATCTGCTGAGGTATCACTATAAAGTACAGCAAAAGCTGCGACAAGAAAGTAAAAATGATACAGCAGAGGAGATTGAACAAATTTGGCCGAAAGTTTCATATCGAAGCACACGAGGGAACAAATGTTATGTGTCACAACAGTTTAGAAACGAATAGAAACCCATATTAATTAAGCAACATAAATTAGTCAATATAGCAAATACCCCTTCCAACTGAAGGTAGACTGCAACATAAACAAAATAAAGTTTGAATCTGACATTGGCAAATTATTTGACATTGCAAAAAATGATGTGCAAGATATTTCAATGCATGACATGGCGAGCATAATACGGTGCTTTTGGAAGATCAATGAGGCCCTAGGATCGCTACATTTGGAGGGCGACTTGAGCAATTGGGAAAATCTTTGAAAAGCAAACAAGTAAAGTTGATATGACACGGTGATTTGGATATATTCGAAGTAGTTTGTCTATGTCAGAATCAAACTTTGTTTTTTCGTTGCATTTTACCGTCAGTTAAATGGGATATTGCATTATTGGAAAATTAATGTGGCTTAAGAAGGGTTTCTATTCGTTTCTTAATTGTTGCAATAAGTGATATATTACATTTGTATCCCGGTGTGCTTCATAGAAAAATTTTCACCAATCTCCTTTACTGTATAATTTATACCTGCTTGTGGCAGCTTCCGCTGTATGAAAATAACTCAGTGGCACATCACTTTCCATTGAAAAACGCAAGTGAGAAAATAGAGTATCTTTGGGTTTGCCAACCATTGTAAATATGAAATCTTTGGATCGAGACTACCTGCCAATTTGAAAACTCAATGGGCTATCAAAAATGTTATTTTTACGACATGATATAATAAGAGATGTAGAAATATGTTAACAATAGAAAAAACAAACCACAGGTGTTTCACGTATTATTTCAACAGGGAGTAATCTACCAGTAAATAAGATATTAACGTAGCTATTACGCTTTCAATCCTTTTAGTCACCTTTCACAGCAGGCAGGAAATATGCTGGGGTAATTCTAAAGCCCGCATCTACAAGACTAGTTAGCATAATGCACAAGACTGACTTTTTATTGTTGGGTACTCGAATATGGTAATGAAAAAAAGTTCTCAAAATAGGGATTTTAAATGATTTAGTATTTTTTACGGGGTGCCCGGTGAGCTCAATCAGTATAAAGCGTTGGGAATACGCTTCAAGCCACGCATCTCTGATCAACAGGACGCAGGTTCGAATCCTGTGAGTGATGATGATTATATGCGAGAGGTCTGCTAAACACCTTGCCGGTGTACGGTGGTTCTCGTAAGCGCCGCTTACGGCTTCCTCCACCAACCAGGTTCATGCAGAGAAAAATTGGGAAATCGATAATCAAAAACCTTTATACCGATTCAGAACTGGTATCTGCACGAGAGGTCGTGGTTCGCCATATGGTTAAGCTGTAATCTATAATTGTTAAGCTGTAAGCTGTAATTGAGATTTTTTTATTGTTGCCAGATTTCGCTTGAAACTGAAAATTTTTCGAATGAGCTAAAATTTTTCGTTTGTTGTTTTTTACTCAACCGCTCCTTTTAAGGGGGTTTTAGCTGAGATCTTCAAAATTTTTTTGAACCACCCTGATATAGAGCACATAATAATCAGTGAAATAGTGAAGATATAGCATACATAATTCTACTTAATATACACTCAAACATATTCAATCAGGTGATTTGATCTTCACTGATTCTAATATTCTCATCTCCTTCATATCAATCATCTCCCATTTATTCTTCTCAAAATCAAACTTCTCGATACTGTTGGCACTGAACAGAGGAATACAATCAATCTATATTAATTAAGTAAGTGTGATGGCCAGCATAGATAGGAATCATATGGGCGATATCGAGTACCCAAGTACAGTAGCATTCGGTATTTAAAAATAATTATCCAGGCAATGACTTCAACATTCAGAAATTTATGTGAAAGTGCGTTGCACAGTAGAAGTTCTATGGAATGTTTTCCACACAGGGTGACGTTGCTGGTTTTAAATTTTATGTAGAACTTTTTGTCGTATTATTTATAGTTATTTGTTCCCTTCATTGGTTTTGCTTTCAACCTTGTTTAGAGTGCATATCAATTAAACTTCACAATTCAATTCTCCCAAACTCTGATTTCTCAGACCGCAGACAATACCCGTCTCCCGTCTTAAGTAAGTGCTAACACGAAAATCGTTAATTGCGAATAATATGTTTTGTCTTTTTAGTTCAATTTTCTCTCAAATTTGACCCATATTGATGGTGATGTTAAAAATTACAAACATAAATTTCTCGTAATTCAAGATTCAATTGTTTGTATTTCCCGTTATAGAACAATATTTCAAGTTAACGCATGTCAGAAATAATATATAAAGTTTCCTACGGGAACAGGAATACCGTTCTGAGCAAATGTGTCTTGTTTTCTATATGGAGACATTGGAGCTTTTTTTTGTGAGTGATTCGATGGAGACTTTCACACTCTCGTTTTGCTAAATGCCATCACTAAGGCAGACTCGGTCTAAGTGTTGCGATGACATCGAACCACATTCGTCAACTAAAAATATGGTAAAACGGTTCTTCAATGTTTTGAAACGGAAAAATCTCAAGATCATATAACGAAATTACATCTAAAATTATTTTATGCATGTGATTCATAAATTTTGTTGATTTTTAACAGATTTGAGTAAAATGAAAAGAAATGTTACTCTTGCTGCATTTCGCGATGTATTAAATAAAATTCACCATCCTACCTGCTCCTCCTTCCAACAGCATAAATATATCCACCGATCACAAAAGCTCGAAACAAGCTACGAAGAGTCAACATAGGAACTACTGTTGTCCAGGTGTTCGTGGAAATATTGTATCGTTCAACTGTTGATAGGTGTTGATAGTTGTAAAGTCCTGATTGAAAGAAAGCGATGTAAAGTAAATGGTATTGTCGTTTGCTACACAACGTAGGATTAAACAATAAGATTTCGTGTATTAATGTAAAAACGTCAACTCAGTCAGGAATATATTGACCAAACATGTTTTGCTAAGCGTGGGTCACTGATGGATCGTGCCGCCAAGGCGCGGTCCATCTGTGACTCATGGTTGGCAAAATAAAATTTCCAATTGGGAATGTCGCCACCATAATCTGGAAATTACTAAGAGGACAATATCAAGAATTGTATCGATTGGGTAGTGATTGGGGACGGAAATACTGTGTGATCCAAGAAACATGTAGGATAGTAATATTGTGCGAATGTTTGGAATATTCTTTAAAAACACCAGATTTCTATAAAAGATACATTCTACCAGAATGAAACTAATTATCTGTTAGTGCCATAAAAGATGGTAAAATATTGGTTTGAAACGCATTGTGATGAAGCCTCAGTATCAGTTATGGAAGTTTCAATATAAATTATTCGTTTATGCAAAATGTTTCCACAATAACAAATTCACCTCCTAACACATATATCATTCCATCATGTTCAACAGCAGCAACTAATCCTTTCGCTTCATTCATCGGAGCAATAAATGACCAAGTTGATGTTGTTGGATCAAATCTTTCTACTTTGTTGGTGTAATTGCCTGAAACTGCACCTCCAATGCTGTATATGCAACCTGAATGCAATTGGATATATTGAAGTGTAAAGTTGAGATATTATCTTGAGAGTAATAAAAGTGTTCATTATCGATTCATACAAGAGCAGCAAGTTGATTTTAGTATTTTTACTTTTGAATTCAAATGATCGATTGCAATTGCTGATGCCAATAACTGTCAGACAATCATGGTATCTATGAAAGGATTCATTATAAAGTAGAATAACAGTAGTCTTCAAGTACCTGTGAGTCTATCTGTGACTCGTTATGATGACGAACGCCTGTTTAAACACAGGTGTCAATTTTGTACTTAATATCGTGATAAACCCCTGACGAAATATGGTGATAAAAACCCTCGACGTAAGCGTCAGAAACGGGTAGAACATTTCCTGGAACCCTCTCCCCCCTAAGCTGATGACGATAAGGGTGTATCCAGGCCATATTCGACCACTTTGTCCATTACACACTTGATGCACACCAAATCCCAATTTTAACGTAACTACGACACATACCGTAAATTATTTAACTTTCAAAACAAACGATCCCTTATTTCAACAGCTACGCAGGTGAAACTTCACCCTGCTATAAAACAGTACTCTTTACATCAAAAACCCTGCGGATAAGCTTTCATCACTTGAAAAAGGTATGTTTATACCCTTGGTGTGTATATATAAACCCCTAACCGCAACTAATTTTTCTAATTCTTAAAAATTGTCTAACCCTTTCGGCATTGTCACCATCTCCCATCACATGGACTTCTGATACCGCAATTACTGTTGCCAATGATGTGACATGTCTGGAGAGTAAGTTCAAAAGCCCATATTTGTGGTCATCATTGGTCGTGGACATCACATTGGGACCACACGTTGAAAATCACAGAAACATCCGGTCTAACAATACCTGAAGTCTGTTTGCTAACCTTGATCGTGTGGCCCTTATCGAACCTTCACAATTGACTCTTCCCTACATGATGCATCGACGTTTTATGTTCGCAAAAGGAAAACATTTGCCTGATATTATGTATTTACGAGGATTTGACTTTTTGTTTTAAGACATTTATCGCAATTGTCAATGCACTTGGAAAATGCCTTGCCTGGTTTAAAATTGTAACTAGAAGAGAGGTCGAGCATATCCTTGGACGTATACCTACAGTTCAATCATCCTTGTTCATGACATTCACTAATGTCAAATTCCCAAAAATATATAAGTGTTGACCAACCTTGTGCAGCCAATGCTTCTGAATAACAACTTGAAAGATTTTTGTCCTTTACTTTTTCCCACTTATTGTTTGTTGGTTCGAACTTTTCAACTGTATTTGAGTCATCATAAAAGTCTCCAACAATGTAAATATATCCTGCAACAAACAGTATTTAACATGAATTTCATAAAAGATAGTAAATATACTACATGGTTTTACTATCGCTCATGAAAGATACCACTCGCTGTACTTTATTATTCCAGTCAGATTTTTGGAATGCTTATAGTTTCTGATACAGCAAATACATTTTGTAGTAGTACTTTCCGCTTATGGCGAATTTTGATTAAACTTATTATTTGATAAAACACATCGAATATAGTAAGCCCTCACGTCACTGTGCTAAAAAGATCCACGCTCAGTGCACTGGCATTATAAGAACAAGGAAGCATATAACACTGAACAAAAATATTTAGATCAAAATACTGTTTTCTGAACGTTTTGGCAAGTGTGGACCATAGATGAACCATATCTGGTCGGCGCAACTCATCAGTTTCCCAAACTTGGTCAAACATCACTCGATAATGTTCTTCTCGGATCAGTTTCTATCAAAAATATTGTTCATTGTTCAGCTTATTTCTTAGATCTCTGTACAAACACACTGTGATGTCCCCCCTTTCCTGACTGTTAAAAACCTAGAATGGCTCTCCAGAAGGTTTAAAATATAAGAAACATAATTTTTCACGCCTTTCTGCGTGCAATACATGTGCCCAGTTTCGAAGAAAATTTGCTCCACTGCGAATTTAGGATTATGTTGTGGTTATTTCCAATTAAAACAGTCACGTGATAAAGTGACATCATCATTTAATTTCGAAAAAATTTTCCTCCCCCTTTTTCAAGGTTCTGAATACGCCACTGTTTATATTTCAAACCGTATTTGTAGCATCAACTCACCTGACAAAACAGCAACGGGGGGGCATTGACCATGATCATACATCGTATTCTGCATTCGTTCCCATGTAGATACATTGTCTGTATATTTCAATCGATGGACTGAACGATTCTCAAAGAAAATATAGATGTTGTCACCAAGAGTTGCTGCAGAGAAAATAGTTCCTGATCCGCGAGGCATGTCCTGGATAAGAAGTAAAAATATTTCAGTAAAATGCTTAATGTCCATTCATAAGGTTTAATATAAATTTATATATTTTTAGTTATATAACTTTTTTAAAAGTTATATTTTTCGTTGTCTAATTACCATACAATACATAATTTCGAATTTGTAACAGAAAACAGAAATGATGGGAGATTTTGATTTTTTCTTATAAAATTTTCATTGCTAAAAAAAGCAGGAGTAGCATATAAAAATTTCATTAAAATTTAGATAAGTTACCGGAAAATGAAAATGAGGTGGTTGCAAAAATTAATTAATTCGACAATGAATACAATGCACAACGCTACAATCCAGGCTTTTGACGAAATTATTTATCTTAATATGTATTTACAGTGGAGATCGGAGAAAATCTCCTCCGATTCGCAATCAACAGAAGATCTAGTCAGATCTAGTCAACAAATAATAAACAAAACCTGAATTCTGGCCCATGACGTCTTCCGTTGATCAAACCGTTGAAGACTTCCTGTGTTTCCGTCAAATACGACAACTGTCAAAAATATAAAGTGTTCGAAAGTTTCAAGTTTCAAATAACTTGTGCTCGCCAACAAGAAGAAAATATAAAAGTTAAGAATGAAACAAAATCAAATTGAAATTAAATCTAATTGAAACGCTCTAATGAAGTGCAATCAGTGGTATTTGCCCTGGTCGCAGATAAAAGTCTGCTATTACTAAATGAAATGTTTTCCGCTTTGGGAGCAGCTACCGATATTACTTTGCAGGTTTTGTCATTTCAGTTGTCGATAAATTTGTCGTTGATAGCCAAATCAGATTCAGCCCAATCAATTTATACCCTCAAGCGAGTCACAGGTTAAGCACGCTCGATTGCTAATTAATACTTCATAAAACCGCATTTAACTATTTACTTGGAAGAGCTGCTTCTGACCTTCGCTTGAAGTGAATTTCATTAACAAAAGTTATTGATCAAACTTCCAGGAACACGCGCTATAAATATATACGTCAACATAATATGCCAAACACTAGAACAATGCACAACAAGAATGCAAATCTTAGTGTATCGTTACCGGTATGACGTGCAAGCCCCAGAATCTTGGATTGAAATGAAAAGCTTGAGAAAAGAATGTTTGGAATTTTTGAGGGACAAGAAAAGATAAAAATGAAGAAATTTTTTAGTGTGCCGAGGGCACAAGAAAACTCAATTTCCTTCAATAAGAATTGCAATTAAAATTCTGAAAACTCAAGTTTCGTCACCATTGGACACGCGTAGGAAGAAAAGATTGAATTTACTTGTCTCATTCTCTTGTATCTGTTTATCTTTTCTAAAAATTTCAACATCTGAGGCCTCAACTTTCAAACCATCCATAATAGACTTGGTCAAACTTCGATAACATTCAAATGATTTTTCAATCATTGCCTGCAGAATTAAACACAAATTATGTACCTGCATTGATTTGAAAAAGTATTTAGATCGCTAGAAGGCGATTATGTAGTGCGGGACTATTATATTTCATTGAAAATTTAAGCAGAAGCAGAATTCAAACACATCCATGTCCATTTCCTGATTGAATTGATTATAAAGAAACGAGGGGTTACGTTTGCTTTATCATCTTTCGGAATCTGTTTCGTGATCAACAGTGTCAATTATTCTGTAAAATTTTCTGAATGGAAGCACAATTAGTATTTTCAGAAAATGATACCACTTACTGCACTTTACCATGACGGTTCAGTTTCGTTTGGGATGTTTTCCGTCTAGAGTGCAGTTGCTGTTACTACATCTTTTAGAAGCTCTCTGCTTTTAAGTGGGTGAAGGTAGGTTCAGGCACTGCTTCCAACCTTGTTCAGATTGAATTTCTATAAAAAATTGCCCTCATGAACATTAATATCGTTTCCCATTCAAATAATACATAATGTCAATCCTCCTTCTCACCTCATTTTCAAGTAAGAATCTTTTGTACGAAACAGAAACTCTGGATAGATTAATATTATTATTCAGTTCTACCAGGAGCTTCTGACGATTACTCTGCTCGAATTTTATCCAAGAAATGAAAGCTTTCAGTTTAACATCTTCTGAAGCCTGCAAACAGATTTGAAAAAGCAAAAAAAAAAATAAAAAATATTTTTTGAGAAATGAATGAGCATGAACGAATATTACAAACACAACATACAACTTATGTCATATGAAGGACGGAAGGCCTATACCAACGGGTGTATGTAAGTGAGCAATTTAAGTAATAATTATTATTCTGAAAACGAATTCTAATGATTTTACCGTTAATGGAAATAAATAGATACTTACATCAGATAAGTCATGTTATTTTATCCTGGGTTAAAAGCTTATTTGATGGGAATGTAATTTACGAATCCCAACTCCAGTATTAATGGCAACTTGTTCACAGCTTAATCGTTGTAGGCCTTAATTCTAAAAAACACTGATCTGTGTGAGAAGTTCTGAGAATATGTTACCTTGTTGCCTTCTCCTTTGATCAATTTCAATATTTCCTTTTCTTCAAGTTGATAAAACTCATCCAGAACTGAAATTTCTTCGAATCTTTCCATCGCAAACTCCTCACATTTTACTTGCAATTCTTTGTAACTGAACAGCTTTGCGATTCTTTTTGTTACAAAGAATAATTTTGGATCAAGATTCTGTTCAAGTGAATCAATGATTCCATCTGATAATTCTGAAATTACAAGGATTGATCACAGGTCAGAAAGATTAAAAAATTGGCGATGTTGAAAAAAAAGAGAACGATGACGGGAATAGGACACAATAAATGGATAGAAGAAGAACGCGGGAGTGAAACAACGCGGGAGTGAAAGAACATTGGGTGAAGAGTGATCATTTACGGTGTAGGGGTGACATTAACAGTGTGGAAAAGCGGCATCATTAAAAGGGTGAGATGACAGAATACAATGGCAGGAGGAAACACTGGCGGGTTGGGACAGGAAACACTGACAGGAGGATGGAACACTCATGGACTTTGTAGTGGAAATATTGAAAATATAAGAGGATGGGCACTGACACCCTATTTTTTCGAAAGCGAGAAGGAAACTACGGCAACACGTTTTTGACAAAAAATGGAGACTTATACCCTTGCAGGTGGATTTGGACAATCAGAGAAACTCTAATCAACATTGTCACTTGTTTCTGGATGTGAGGTTTGGCAATCTAGGTCATAACAAACCTTGGGGAGCGCATTTTCGCAATGGTGAAGTATCTTAATACATAATATTGTAATACTTTTGCTATACGTATAGACCAAGTGTGTTCGATTTATAAATACCTTTGGTCATTTACTGCAGTAGATAAGTGTCAAATCTTCGTAACAACTTAAACATAATAGATTTGCACTCACTTTTCAACTGTAGTAATTGAGCTACATGCATCAATGCTTCAGCATATTCATCAGTAGTTGATATTTGACCAGTGTAAATATATTCTATAGATTGTTTCAAACAAGTTGGGTCGACACCTTTCATTTCAACTCGACCAGACTTTGTCTCGACAGTCTGTAATAGAAGTTCAAGTTTCAAACTAAAATTCTAACCAACAATAACAACAAGCCGAGCTGATTTATAGAATATCTTACAAGCAATTGTATTTGCTTGACGAATGCTATATTGAGCAGTTTATACCAGATTTCAGATGTCGCACATTTCCTCCTCACATGTAGTGACACAAAAATATATTTTGTCTCGACTTTCTATGGGAATGAATATAAGAGATTATATGCGCTCATTGGCGTCTTGTGTGTATAAAAGGCTACGAATATTTAGAAAAACTACGAGCCTTTTTATTCTGGCGCCAAATGGTCAGATATAATGTACGGTATAAGATTGAAAGATAAAAGATCATACCTAACAACTCACACTACAAGCCAGCATTGCTTTGAAATAATCCGATCCTGCCGATATAATAACTAACAACTTACATTGTGAGCCAGCATTGCTTTGAAATAATCAGATCCTGCCGATATAATATTCTTATGAACAGAGATTTCTTCCGAACCAACTATGATAGTGAAGTCACAATGTAAACCACCGTCTTTTTTTCTTGAACTGAAAAATATCAAAGATTGAAAGTTTGATTTACGTGATTCCATAAAAAACGTGAAAAAATACCAAAAATTGGTTTAAAATTCAGGACAGTAAAACCGATAATACGATACAGGTTATCTGATCTGCTGTAGTGAATCAGTTACATTTTATATTGCCCTGCGACGCTCTAAATCATATTAAAATTGTCCTTTAGTTTGAAATATTCTTCGATGGACACAAACTATGAAACGGCAAGATGTTAAATGATATATTTTTTTTTTGAATAATTTGAGGAGAACATGGTCTAATGCGAAGGTACGAAAAAGAGTATGGTACGGTACGAAATAAATATCAAACTTTGTACCGTAGTATACCAAGTACGAAAATTTCAAAATGTATCGTGTCGTACCAATCTTCGCACCGTACCATACGCACCGCCTTTCTTGCTAACTCGCGTGTTCTTCGACTAGACTTGGGACTCGTAATAAAGTCTCGGATAAAAGACTCGGATATGAGGTTACTGAAAGCTGAAATTCGACCAAAAAGAAGCGTTTTATCATCGCCAGGGCAGATACCACATGCTGCAGTTTGTTATAGTAGTTCAATACTTTTGGGGATGTTGTCCACTGAAGTCCAGTTGCTACTACCACATTTTGAAGCCAGGACTTTGTTGTAAAAATGGCCATGAGTTGGTTAGATTTAAGCAATGCTTAAATATGTCTAACGAAACTAACTATTATGGTAAAGTGCAATAAATGATATCTGCCCTGGACAATAATAAAATCATCTTCCACTTTTATTTCTTAAGTCACTTTATACAACACATAGGAAATACTTGGGACTATTCCAAGTCCGTACCTACAGAGCACTAAATATAGATATAATATATCTATTATGATTTATCTCAAAACATAAGTTTGATAGGATACGTGATACGTGCCAATTCAAAACCAATCCTCACTTTCTTATTATTGACCCAAAACTCACTCTTCAATTTGTGGTAAAAATGACCATAAGATAAATGCGGAAATAAAGAAAAATTACATTACAGATGACAAAATGAGGTGGATTACCCGGTGTGCCTACCAACGGTCAGGGATACAGGAAATTAGAGATGGGTCGATACCAAAATTTTCGCCGATACCACTTTTATAATTATATTCCGATACCGAGTACTTTATTAAATATGTTTAGGGCCTTTCTGTATCCACATACTTGTTATGGTTGAACCCATGTATGTGTGCGCCTACGTACGTTTGGACCCTTGAACACTTGCACCCATTTCGGGCGTGATGGCCAAGTGGTTAAACACGTTGGCATTGTAGGTTGACGTTCTCGGGTTCGAGTCCCGGCGAGTCCGGCTCGCATATCCATGCCCACCACTCAACCTAGGGTGTAATAACCTGGCTAGTTCATCACGAACAAGGAAAGATCGCATCTTTCCCACAATTTTAACCCTGCTCGTCTATAAGTGGTCGCTGTTACAGGGCCTTGGACAGGGTGATCCACTCTAAGAAGTGGCTATAAAACAAAAACAAAAAAATTGGAGTGCAAACTTATATGGATGAAAATATACCGAATTGATGCTGCTTTCAAGCATACATGGGTCCAAAGATTGAGAGCAAATGTTCGTGGTTACACAACTAACGTGACACCTATCACCTTTTTCTACTTCAAAAAGAGCATATAGTGAGTGGATTGACGGTTTTCATTTACTAAAAACCCAAGTGCAAATAAAATTGTTCATGTGAGCATGCCCCTTTTAAGTATTTTTCAGGGCAGTGAAATGCGAGGTCTTTCCATTTATTATCAATAAAGCATATTCGTACGCGCCGCTGTAAAGACGTATCCGGTATCGGTGATAAAAATTTTCCGATACCAGTACCGATACTTCAAAAATCACCAATACTTGCCGATTTCGATGTCTACCGGAAATATGAAGAGACAAATAACATTACAATGACCAATTGATCAAGTACATATGAAAACCGACACAACATAATTAAAGTATTTCAAATCATTCTCATAATCAACCAAAATTATCCAACATCAGTCGAAGCCAAATGTACTCACGTGTTAAGTTCTTGTAGAATTCCATTTGCATGTTCGTTATCATTTATTTCAATCTTTAGAGACATTTTGAATATCAGATGACAAAATCTACTTTATATCAAACTAGAAGTTATAACATGAAACAAACAAAATAACAAATTAACAACAACACACACTTTCATTCTCTTGGAAATTGGGGAAGGTAAAGCAGTACCACTATCTATAATCAACCACAAACGATTATTAATATTTCAAAGGATTCGATAAAATGTAACACCAGCAACCGTAGTGGGCGCGATGGCCTAGTGGTTAAACATGTTGGCATCGCAGGTTGAAGATCTCGAGTTCAAGTCCCGGCGAGCAGGCTCGCTTATCCATGCCCACCACTCAACCCAGGGTGTAATAACTTGGGTAGGCTAAGCCAAACAGGAAAAGATCATATCTTTCCAGTAATTCTTACCCTGCCCATCTATAAGTGGCGCTAGTACTGAGACTTGGGCAAGGTGATTCGCTCGAAAAAGTGGCTATAAAAAAAAACGGACTGCGAGTGGAAAACGTTACATACATAAATGAACTGAAGTTACCAATATCTGTCCTGGACTATTAGTAAATATTAAACCTTGCTCTCTTCAGGCAAATTTTCACGACACAGATAATACAACTTGATAAATTGGTTGACTCTTGACAAAACTGCTTTTGCACGACCCAATATTTTTTGAATTATTGCTTCATTACTGCTTATTATGCGGAAAAAATCATGATTTAAGCAAAATAATACGATATTGAGGTGACTTTATAACAGTGGCCTCACATGTATATTTGGCTTTGATTGCAAAATCCCTATATATTATATGAGGTATTTACTGTTGCCCAGGGCAGATACCGCTCACTGCCCTTTATTATAGTGTTTGAGTCATTTAGTGCATTTCAAAGCAGAGCTATAAAAAAACGTTAGTTCCAAGATTACGGATTAACGATCGTGCAGACACCGGTTTTAAATTGGGATAAAAGTTTAGCTAACAAATCTCTCATAAAAGCAATGCTTACACGATTCACCGTGCACTGACAAGGTGTCCAGCACAGCTCTCGCATAAAATCCTCTCAAATGGGAATCGAACATGGTGATCAGAGATGCGTAGCTTGAAGCATATTTCCAACACTTTACCGAATGAGCTAATCAACCAATAAGCGGAAACAATATCTTCTGCTTCGTTCCTAACATAGGACGACTTTCAGGAACAAAAAATCAAATATTGTAAAATTTTATAACCTGAGAGAAGATTATTTGCTGTTTATATATCATTTTTTTATCAATAGAAAAATCTAGAAAAAAATAAAACAATGATAATAGGTCAAATTTTGACATCATAATGGGTGCCACAGGCAAAAAAAAATGTTCTGGAAATATGTGTTTTTTATTTTTATATGTTTTTATGGGCGCGATGGGCTAGTGGTTAAACATGTTGGCATCATAGGTTAAAGATCTTGGGTTCGAGCCCCGGCGAGTTCGGCTCGCTTATCCATGTCCACAACTCAACCCAGGGTGTAATAACTTGGGTAGCCGAACAGGAAAAGATGACATCTTTCCAGTAATTGTAACCCTGTCCGTCTATAAGTGGCGACTGTTACAGGGCCTTGGACAGAGTGATCTACTCTAAAAAGTGGCAATAAATCAAAAAAAAATTTTATTCTTTACATACAAAAAAACGTGTCTGCTGCACTGAAATTTATTTGAAAAAGGGATTTTGGGGTTTGAAATGAAAAATCTCAAAAACATGAATACTGCAAAGCTGTGTCCAGGGTGACATAAATCCTGTTTTTTTCCGGTTGCCTGAAATATTTACTTTGGATGGATTTTTACAGCAGTTTCGATGATTTGATTTTTGTTCTATTCAGTAGCTACCAGACACTCGAAGAAAGACATTTTAGCAAGAGATGTATTATGAAATAAAGCCCATTTGCTGAATTTCCTTCTGATAAGATCCATCTTCTTTGGGTGTCTTAGTAGCTAGAAGTCTAGCCGTGTTTATTATTTAAAATTATGAAATCCATTGAAACTTGCATGATTTTCAGAAATTATTTTGATTTTGTTTCAGGTCGACAGGGACTTGTGAATGGGCCATGAAGTGACACCTAACAAATGACGCGGGTTCAAACCCCAATGAAGTATGTTAAACATCGATAAACGAAAACAGCTTCAATAGGTAATACATGCAGGGGTGCCCACTGGCAAGGCTTTGTAATCCGCAGGTTTGGGACTATGCTCGATAACCTCACCAGTACCTCATATGTCCACACGGGATGGAACGGCAAGACGCAAGAAAAATATTGTGACCAGGATATAAATGTAAACATTGTTAATAGCATGCTGTATAAAAATAAAGTTCATCCTGTCCTGTCTCACATTTTATTTGTTATACTTGTACATTGAATCCTTTATTACTGGAGCGAATAAACATATCCACATACTAATCATAGGGACAATGGAATTAAATAATTCAGGAATTCGTGAATGAATCAAATCGAAAATTATAATAACCAAATTCAAAGCCCTGTAGGTACGGGCTTTAGAATAGTCCTAATTAGGGCTGGGCAATTCGAATCGATTCGAAGCATGATTTATTCAATTCAATCGTGAATCGTTCATAGGAAAAAAAACTTGCCAAATAAGGTGAAATTTTTATTTTAACAATGAAATGTAATCGATTTTGGTCAAATTTGACCAAAATCTACTATATCTCGACGTTGAAATAAGCAAATTATTGCTTTTATTGCGAATAAAAAAATACACAACAAATTATAAACCTCTTCACTATCACGATGGAGACAAGTTATAATAGTATAAATGGGATATTTGTTATATACATAGAATTAGTGATTCGATCCGATTCGAAAAAAATAATCGAATCAAATTCTAATTCCAAATGATTCGGATTTGCCCAGCCCTAGTACTAATCCACTGGCAAAGAAATGTGAGACAGCGTTTTTTGGTGGTCAGTGAGATATAAGTGGGCGCTATAGAACCATGAGTAATTTGTTCCCAAATCTCAGCAAATTTTTGTAATATTAATTTTTTTTCTCACATTGTACATTTTTATAGTCACTTATATGAGTGAAACACCCTTGGAAGTGTCAGATGACTCATTATCGCTTATGCAAAACGATTTACTTACTATAGTGGTCCAGTTACATATAAAGATTTCACAATTACCCGGTCACATAAATCACAACGAAACATGTTTTGTTAAGCATCACTGATCGCAAAGACGAGACACTGTTAATCTGTGGCTCATGCTTGACAAAATGCTAAAAGTGAATTTAATTAAAAAAAATAAAATTTTAACAACTCAAATTCTAATGCACCAAACTCAGACATTTTAAACTCAGCCATATACCTTGGGATGTTTTGCTTTTGGTTATTTTTTTTCTGACGAAATTCATATTCTTTGGGTGTTTGAGTAGATAGCATGCTGCTAGCCAGGTTCTCACATATGTCATGATTACACTACACAATAGATCAATACAAAGTTACTTCATATGGACAAAAAAGCTCCTAAACCATCAACGCTTCTATTTCATAGCAATATTAATGATTTTAAAGCTTTTTGTCCGATAATAAGACATTTCTGATCTTTCAGTAAATGATTTGAATCCTAAAATAAAGCCTTTAAGGTGAATTTCCATCTGATGAAGCCACTTCTTTCGGGTGTCCTAGTTCATCTTGGTCAAGCCACTGAACTTATCCATGTATGAGCCATTAAAGAAGTGTGCTATATTTATATTCAGATTTACTCAAGGACTGTACGTCCAAAGAATGCTGGTAGTAAGAAACCAATACATTCAATTCTTGATTCGAAAAATATTATATTTGATTCTCATAGCAATTCAAATCGAAAGAGGAAATAATTAAAAATGGATTTAATTTCAGAAAATCCATCTAAATTTGGATGTAATTTTCTATAAATACATCTTTGGTTGCTATGACTACGATTCAAGTGTTCAATCCTCTAAAATTATTCAATTCAATTCCTAAATGTAAATGTTCAATTCCAATTGCAATATCTAGATTTCAAGTTTTTAATAGTCTGATTTATTGATTGAGTAGCAAAATCATGATTTCATTACAGCCCGATCAATACTGGAATTTGTGTTACCAGGATCTGATATATCAGCCTCCACACTGATAGAATGGCAGCTAATTTGCTAATCAGACACCTGAAGAAAATGGATCCTCCAGAAGAAAATTAACAAAATAGGCAATATCTCATGATACATCGGGGTCTAGAAGATAAAACGTAAACGACACATGAAGAAAACAAAAATTCTGCCACCTTTGTCAGCCACATTGACCTAATTTTCTGACTTGCCATAGGAAATATAAATTTCACATTACAAACTTAACAATTGTAATGGACATCTAGAGCACCAGATCACATAACACACAGGATGATTTTTCTTTATAGAATTTCATCCAAGGCAAGTTCGAAAGCAGAGTATAAATGGAGCCAAATAGCGGCCATTCGAATGAGAGAGCTACTACAAGATAAAGTGTCATCAACCGCACTCTTAAGCGAGAAAGATACAGAACTACACTACCATGGTTAAAGCCTCCTACAACACATAAGAAATATGTTAGGACAATTTCAAAGTCCAAACCTACAGAGCTCAAAATGAACTGAAAAAACAGTCACATTCCTTGAACCGATATATATCAGCCTATTTTTGCTGTATGCCAATATGACAGCAGATCACAAAAGCAGACGATAAAATGGCCAACCAAAATAGACATACGGGCATGCGCAATTCTTTTAAAATGATGCACTTTTTTGTTCGAATGGCAAAAGTTCACAATATTTTTGTGACAGTTATAATTTCCATCTAGGGAAATCTAGAAGTTGTTATTCGAGTGAGATGGGATTTTATTTTGCCTTTTTTATACAATACAGAATAGACATGTTCTTTAATTATGTGTTTCGATTCATTGCTGTATTTCTGGAGTTTATTTCAATGAGTTTCAAGTAAGATAAAATATCGGTTATCTGTGGTCAAAAATGACAAAATATCGGTATCGGTACAATATATTTTCCATAAAAATTATTTCCCAAATTGAATTTCATGTTCAAAGGGAGCTAAGAATATGGAACGACTTTAATAATGTCAGTCCTGTGAGAGATGATGATTATAGGTTCATGTAAGCACTGCTTATGGCTCAATCCACCGACCAGTTCTATATGTCTATGTACAGGAAAAATGAGAAAGAACATAAACCAAAAAACCCTTAACTGATTCAAAAACTGGTGTCTGCACTGGAGGTCGTGGTTTACCTTATGACTAGGCAGTATCTTTACTTTCCTCCCACTCAGGATAAAAATGAAATTCTCTCTTTTGCTAAATCTTACACTGTGGGTGGGTCAGAGGAAAACCTTTTTTTTCTGACCTGTGGTAAGTTGACTTGATTTTATTTTTCGGTTCTATTTATGACACCAACACACAAACAGTACTGATACACAATGCCAGCTGCCTATAAAAAGTTGTTAACATACTCATATTATTCTGTATTGATTTTGCAAAATAAATATCATTTGATAATTGTTTCCATTACCGCAACCTAATCTATACAGCATAGTCCACCCGGTCTACACCCACAGCCCTTACTGTTCCGCATTTCATACTGGGAATTCCCCGTAATCGGTACAACACTAGGCGGCTACAGGATTTCATTTTTATCCTGCTGGAGAGGAAAGCCGAAAATACAGCTCAATTATATGGAGAATCATGACATCTCGTGCAGATGACAGTTCCAAATTGATGTGAAGGTTTTCGGCTTAATATATTTCTTATTTTTCTTGTGCATGGACCTGGTTGGTGGGGGAGGCCGTAAGCAGTGCTTACGTGAACCACCATGCACCGGCGAGGCGTCCATTAAACCTCTCGCATATAACCATCCTTCCTCTCGGGATTCGAACCTTCGTCATGACGATACGAGAAATGCGTAGCTCGAAGCGAATTACCACGCTTTACCGACTGAGAAACCAAGGCAGCGAGGTCTTTTTCTCCGCAGTTGTATAAAAATTAACGAAAATACGGAATGAGATAAGGTTGAAAAAGTTTGAATTTTTTACATATTTTTTTTTTCTTTATTTAATGTATAACATCTCAGACAACATATGAGCCACAGTAAACATTTGCACTTTGAAATTCAGATAGCTATCATATTCCTCATTTACCGGTGCTTAGACATGGTTGGCGAAGAAAGCTGCGATCGGTGCTTTCATGAACCGCCGTATACGATTAGAGATGCGTCACCCAACGCATTATGTTGATCCCCTTTCTTCGCTTCTGATTGCACTATATTTTGCTCAATGCAACATACTCTAACATTTCGAAAAATTCTGATTTGAGAATTCTGTCTGATCTTTTGTACATGTATAAGCAAATTCCTAGCGTATATAAGAACACTATTTATATTTCGATTTTTCGGGACACTGAACAGTATTCCGATTTGAAAATCTCTTCAATATGTTTTTCTCCACATTTTATTTTCCTATCTTTATTCGAAGAATTGGGTTTTATTTTAAAACATTTTCGCCCGCGCACATTATGGCGTCAGAATCTACTAAAAGGCCTACATAGTTTCGACACCTCTGTCGACCCGAAGGCGTTAAAGATAAAGATATTAAATTACGGAGTTATCGGGAAAGCAAAACAAAACCTGAAACAAAGTTTAAAAAACGTTCCAGCGGGGAAAGGAATAACACCACAAGAAACTTAACTTGGACCGTGTGGGCCTGCTTTGAATTTAATTTTATTTCTTCCAACATGGTTCAGACACTCCAAATTAGTTATGTTCGTTGATATCACGAGTAATGCTCGTGTTAGGCAACGAGATTAAATAATCGGTCGTTCTAAACTATAATAAATTTAAGCTTGGTTTTTTGAATATCAACGTGACATTTGTCATTAGGTTTTATGACGAGACCTAATGATTGATAGAGGGCGAAACTATTTAAAATTATCCTCATAGTTGCGAGTGTTGAAAACATTAAACTTTGATATTGTTTATTGATGGAACAACTATTGAAGGTAATACCTTTGAGATTTGACCCATTTCTTGAATGCTGTTGTGTAGAGCTGTGGGTTGTGGACGGCTGAGCCCCCAACTCTTGGATCGAGTTTTAAGCCCCCCCTTTCCGAAAGCAAATGCCTCGCTCTACTGTGTAAAGTGCTTATTTGTTGCATTAAAAAAACTCGCATCTGTGCTTATGATTTTTGCCAATATCGATTCTACTAGTAGGGTTTATTAAGTCTAAAAATTTGCCTTTTCTAAACTTGACGGATTAAAGCATCATACTTTCGGATTTGATACTTTGGGTACAAAATTCACGATTTTGGTCGACTCTAATGTCTGACGTTGTAATGGCCCTTTGTTGGAGAGAAGGAGTTTTTGAAATGAAATAAAACTTGAGAAAAAACATGTGTTGATGGATTAGTAAAATGCTATGGAAATGCAAATTTGAGGAGATGAAGTTTTTTTTTTAAATTAGGTTTTTTTAATGCAATAATGACAAGCCATGTCCGATTTGTTTAATCGTTAAAGAATTGTAAGTACATATTTCTAACGTCGTCCTGAATTTGAATCCGGTGAGAGGTTTATTACATAACTTCACCCCCAATTAGAAGATGCTGCACGAAAGATCGTGGTTTATTATATGAGTAAATTGTTCACCCGACTATACTTTACCGCAAGATAAAAATGAAATTATATCCTATAAAAATTCAATCTACTCAACATCAAATACTCCACGTGTAATCTTTATAATATTATTCGGACTCCGGTCAACACAGTGACAGGCAACACGAAAATTGAAATTTCACTCAAGAACTTTGGCTGCGTTGTTGTCTTTGCTGGTTTTACGCGGCGGACTTCCGATTTTGTTTGTTTGTCTGATTGTAATGTGCAATAGCAATGCCGCCCCGATGCTATGGAAGACCTGGAAGAAATAGCGGTAAATGAAATCGACTGAAGAGGTAAACTGCTTACTTTTGATTGATTTTGAATCAAAATAAAATCTGTTTTCACTAAACCATTGATTCTTTCCCAATGCTAATACTGTACATCTAGTAAACTCCCTGCCAGGATTCCCTGACATACGATCTTGATAAGCAGTAAGATTAGATACATTGAAACCGCGAGACTTTAAATAATTTTTCCTCATTTCCTGCTTTACCAATTGAGCTAACTGGGCACCCTACAAGATGTAGTTCAAGCAATTCCACTCTAAACGGAACTGGGCCGCCATGGTAAAATGCCATGAGTATTGTCTGCCCTGGGTGATGGTAAAACCATCAACCACTTCTTTGCTTCTTTTTGATCTTATTGACAAAGTCTTTTTTTCTATAACTTTTCGTCGCATAAATGTTATTGACATTTTTAAAATGCTTGCTTCCTCTCTAGTTAGTCATAGTTACTCTCGCTCTGCATCCTTGCATTTACTGCATACATAAAAACAAAAGCACAGATGAAGGATACCGTAGGTAGTTGGTCCACGTACCCCAGACCAATTGATTGGCTAGTTACGATTTCCAACATTGAAGTGACAAGCAGCGAGATGTGCATGTGCCTCCGTCCTCAATGACAGTTGGGGCAACTCTATTTATGACTCAAAATTTATTCCCAGGTGCAAACGTTTTTGAGGAAAAAGACAACTGTGTTAGACGGGACGAAGCCAGTAAAGAAAGATGAGAAAAGGTTTGTTTGTTTCCCCGTCACAAAAATATTATCGATACCAGTTTTTTTTGGTCGGATTTCTAAATCTCTCGCACAGACTCTTGTAAAACTCTTACGAAGTCATGACGTAGTTTAAGTATTTTTCCACAGATAAATGACTGATTCAGTGAAATTCCATTTGGTTTTTTCTATGTAATTCAGTATTGATTTCTGTCAATCTATTTTATGACATTCTCTCTCCCAGAAAAAACATGCAGGATGTTTTGATAAGTAGAAGTCGCAGATGGATCGCACCGTCAATGCAGGGTTCATCTATGGCTCATGCTTGTCAAAAATAAATTCCTATTTGAGCTGTCAATACGCCTATGACAATTGATCAAGAATGAAGACTTTTATCATTTTACTATGTTTGTATTGTTTTTCAGCAATCTCTATGTGTTACGATTGACGATATTCGCAATGTGAAACTGAAAAAGACTCGTACGCAAGACAATGTCGACAAAGAAAACGAGGTATATGAATGTAGTGAGTTCTTTTACCTGCTGTTGCATGTACCGTATCCGGAGTTGACCAAATTGGTTATTTTTTGTATCATTATATCCTTCAATTTCATATATTCTACAATGGTTTATCAAAATAGTTTTTATTCATTCATTATAAAAAAATATGATTAGAGTCACTTAATTATTTCGTTAAATTCTGAAATCAAATGATATTTGATTTTGTCCACCATTAGTTGTTGATCCATTAGAATTCACGAGTTCAGTTGGTGCCATTAGGTGGCTCTGTGTTTTAGGACTTGGGAGTGATATCTTTTAATCGACAATAGTTTTCAGACGAAATACCATGAAACTGTAAAATATTTTCTTTGTTGAGTTTCATCAGATTTTTGCAAGGGTGCCAAAAAGAGCAGACTGACGTTGGTCAGAAGACGCATTACAGAAATTTTTGCGAGTTTGTAAAGGCTGACTTAGGTCGCAGATGTGGACTGTGTAACGTTTAAGATTTTTTTGCAGAATAAATTTTTTGGAATAATCGAACGCAAATTTTATCTTACAGCTCCCAGCCAGCAGGACAGGTCTCGCATCACACTAGCTGATATTACATCGATATCTTTGCAAAAGTTGGGTGATATTGAACAGAAGTCTGGAAACTTTGAACAGAGTAACATGACAACGCCAAAGTCTGTTTTATTGAAAAGGGTAAGTAAAATGATGGGTAGGGGATGGGCAATTCAGAATGCTTTAATGTTCCGGAGTTGTACCAGAATAGTTGAATCGAATCCAGAATACCGAATCTTATTCCCAAATGTAATTCCCAACCACCGTCTTTGATCTTACGCCAAACAGGCTATTAAAAAAAATTTGGGATCCAGTTTCATCGCTCACTCAGTGGTGCATGATGTCACCTATATGCTATTGGTGCGATTAATTTGTTGTCCTTGTATGTGCGTCGTAATCAATTTACTTCTGTGGCCGGCTGTGTCCTCATAATCGCACGGGCCCTTGAATTTTACAGCGTTTGAGGCTGTCTACTGTCTGCATGCGCTTAACAAATGTGAATTTTTAAGAATACTAAACATTCTCAAAGTAATAAAATAACTTTTTTACAAATTATACTTAACGAGATTATGAATTTTCTACTACTGTGTCATCATAAAGCAAATTGAGTTCTATGATCTGCTATTTATCCCTGAAGTAAATGCTCTGGGGAAAGGTAGCTCCACATCTGTATATTGACCATTTAGAACGATTACCGATTAAATAGGAGATCTCGCAAGTACAAAATGACCTAGTGGTTACCATGTTGGCGTCGCTGGTTGAATAGATTGGGTTCGAGTCCTGACGAGTCCAGCACTATTATCCATGCCCACCACTCAACCAATGGTGTAATAAATTGGGAAGGCTAAGCCGACCAGGAAAAATCGTATCTTTCAAACAACTCTAACCCTGTCTGTCTATAAGTGGCTGCTTGTACAAGTCCTTGGTCAGGGTGATCCACTCCATAAGGTATCAGTTCTTAGAAGTTATTTTTATCTCGCAGAACGACAGGGTCATCGGTCTGTTAAACAAGGAAAACAATCTTGTTGTTTCTATTACAGACCTTATGGAACACAACAATGCAACGCAGCCCGAGTGGGACACCTATAATTCGTCGTAACCCTGAGCTTTCTACTGCCACGGGACTTGCACCAGAGTGTTGAGAAGAAGATTAAGGTTAAGCATTTTAGTTCAATTTGGGATATTCTCCTCCTAAAGTGCAGTTACCAGTTTTCAAGTATTTGTTTGCCCTATAACTGACCTAAACTGGCAGAATGTCAGCTATTCAGACACCTGAAGAAAATTGGTTTCATCAGAAAAAAAAGTAGCAAATTGGCAGGAAAATTTCATGATTTCTTGCTAGAGGATTAAAAGGTCCCTTTGAGCTGGGGCAAACAAACTGTTGAAAAAGGTTCAAAATCATCAATACTGCTGTGAAATAGCAGTGTTGAAAGTTTTGTAGCATTTTTGTTCTTCCAAAGAAAATGAACATTTTAGAAACTTGAAAAAAAAAAATTCTGTCACTTTGTAGTGACCTTGTTGGATTTTCCTCCACCCTAAACGGAACTGAACCGATGTGATGAAGTGCACGATGTGATGAAGTGCAATGTGTATTATCTGCCCTGGGCACAATTATATCAAGGGCATGAGTATGTGGATAAAAAAGGCCTTTGACATATATAATAAAGTACTCTGTATTGGAATTTAAATTATGAACGTGGTATCGGTACTCGGCGAAAATTTTTGTATCGACCCATCTCTAGTCACTTATAGACGAGCAGGGTTAGTGTTGTTGGGAAGATATGATCTTTGTGGTTCGGCCTACCCAAGCTTCTACACCCTGTGTTGCATGGTGGGTATGGATAAATGAGCCGGATTTGCTGGGACTTGAACCCAAGATATTCAACCTATGATGCCAACACGACAAGCAATCGCACTCACAAGTGTTTGAGTAATTCTAGTAATTAGTAGTAATTCTAGGCCCGCACACACCTACAGGGCAAAATTATAATAAATTTGTCGTAGAATCCTTCATTATTGTTTTACAATATATATTTGTTCCAGGTTTCCAGTGGGACCGACTCCAGCAGAACAGGTTTCATTCACTGAGAACGTACTGCAAATCACTGTGGACGGAACTAATGTATCGAACTATATCGTAACATGACAACTGGCTTCATTGTGAAGGTAAAAGGAATTAAAATTATCATATAGAAATGACATATAAAGGTGTTTCTATTATTTATTTTATAGCCACTTCTTGGAGTGGATCACCCTGACCAAGTCCTTTTACCATAGGCCACTTATAGACGGGCAGGGTTAGAGTTGTTGAGAAGATATGATTTTTGCTGTTCAACTTATCCTACCTAAGTTATTACACCATGGGCTGAGCAGTGGGCATGGATTAACGGACTCGTCAGGATTTGAACCCGAGATATTCAACCTGCGTTGCCAATATGTTAACCCACTCCAAGTGGTTAACTAATAATGTCCAATATGTTTGTGCTATTTATCATAGGGATAATGATGCCTCGCTGGTGCATGGTGGTTTACGTAAGCACTGCTTCCTCCACAAACCATTTCCACGTACAGAAAGAATGAAAAATAAGATAAGCCAAAAAGCCCGAACTGGTGTCTGCATGAGAGGTCGTGATTCATCGTATGATTAAGCTGCATCCACGGCTTTCCTCTCCCGCGGAATAAAAACGAAATCCTATTCTTCCATTTCATCCTATTTGGGATAGAATTTAATTTTTATTGTGCAGGAGAGGAAAGCCGAGAATACGCTTTAACCATATGGTGAAATCACAACATCTTGTTCAGATTCCAGTTCCAAGTCTGCGATGAGGTTTTTGTCTGACAGTTTGCAGATTGACCATCGGGTAATTGAACCGCAGTTTGCCGGCTGAGCGTCCAGCAGACTACTCGCAAATTGACCATTCCAACAGCCTCAGACCAACTTAACTCAAAAAGCAGTTAAGTGGGCGCGCGCGATGGCCTAGTGGTTAAACATGTTGCATCGCAGGTTGAAGATCTCTGGTTCGAGTCCCGACGAGTCCGGCTCGGTATTTCATGCCCACCACTCAACCCAGGGTGTAATAACTTGGGTAGGCTAATACAAACAGGAAAGGAAAAGATCATATCTTTCCGGCAATTCTATCCCTGATGTGTATAATTGGCTGCTAGTAGGGACTAGTTGGACTACCTTGACCAAGGTCCAGATCAGTGGTCACTTATAGATGAACAGGATTAGTTCAGGTTCACCACTCCACCACTCAATAGCAAAGAGCTACTAAAAGATGTAGTGCCAGCAACTGCTCTCTAGACAGAGAACAACCCAAACGGAACTGAACCGTCATCGTGATATGCAGTGAGTGGTATCTGCTCTGTGCAATGGTAAAACCATCTACCGCTTCATGAAACTGCAAAATATTTTACTTGTCGACATTCTTTTGCTTTTTGCAGGGATGCTATAAAAAGCATAGAAAATACTAGACAAGAGGGATAAAAGCCTCTCTCTTTACACACATACAACAAATTTAGACAAACATTTTCAACAAATGTTGAAGTTCATTGTTTAAAATGATTGTCTGTG
This sequence comes from Styela plicata, assembly GCA_963675895.2. NCBI lineage: Eukaryota > Metazoa > Chordata > Ascidiacea > Stolidobranchia > Styelidae > Styela > Styela plicata. Next base: position 22,514,888 of record OZ023148.1, read on the forward strand.
AAAGTCTGACATTGGTCAGAAGATGCATCACAGAAATTGATTTGTGTATGTATGATGTAGAAAGACTCTTGAACCTCATTGTCAACGAGCAAAATTATTGTTTTTTTTTCGAGTCTGTGAAGGCTGAAAAATCTTTCGTGAGCACGATGGCCTAGTGTATAAATATGTTGGCATCACAGGTTCAAGATCTTGGGTTCCAGCCCCGGTGAGTCCAGCTCACTTATCCAAGCCCACCACTCAACCCAAGGTGCTAAGTCGAACAGGAAAAGAGCATATTTTCCTACCAGTTGTAACCTTGTCAGTCTATATGTGCCCGTGGTTACAGGGCCTCGGACAAGGTGATGTACTCTGAGAAATGGCTATAAATAAAAAAAAATATGTCGCGGATGTGGACTGTGTAATGTTTAAGTTTTTTTTGCAGAATAAATTTCTTCGAATTTCTTAATCGAACGCAAATTTTATCTTACAGCTCCCAGCCAGCAGTACAGGCCTCGCATCACACTAGCTGATATTACATCGATATCTGTGCAAAAGCTGGGTGATATTGAACAGAAGTCTGGGAACTTTGAACAAAGTAACATGACAACGCCAAAGTCTGTTTTATTGAAAAGGGTAAGTAAAATGATGGGTGGGGGATGGGCATTTCAGGATGTTTTACTGTTCCGGAGTTGTTCCGAAATAGTAGAATATCCTGGGTTTGAGTCCTGGTGAGTCCGGCTCTCTAATCCACGCCCACCACTCAAACCAAGGTGTAGTAAATTGGGTAGGCTTAGCCAAACAGGAAAAATCGTATCTTTCACACAACTCTAACCCTGTCTGTCTATAGTGGCTGCTAGTACAAGACCTCGGTCAGGGTGATCCACTACATAAGGAGCTTGTAACAAAAATAACAGTTATCATCTCGCAGAAAGGCAGGGCCATCGCTCTATTAAACTAGGAAGACAATCTTGTTGTTTCTATTACAGACCCTACGGAAGACAACAATGCAACGTAGCCCGGGTGGGACACATATAATTCGTCGCAACCCTGAGCTTTCTACTGCCACCGGACCTACACCAGAGTTTGCAAGAGTGTTGAAAAGAAAATTGAGGGTACGTTATATATAACTGACCCAGGGCAAATACCACATGCTGCACTTTATTAAAAGCGTTTTAGTCAGTTTGGGATGTTCTCCGCCTAAAGTGCAGTTACGAGTTTTTAAGTATTTATTCGCCCTATAACTGACCTAAACTGGCAGAATGTCAGCTACTCAGACATCTGAAGAAAATTGGTTTCATCAGAAAAAAAATTAGTAAATTGCCAGGAAAATTTCATGAGATCTTGCTGGAGGAATAAAAGGTCCCTTTGAGTTTGGGGCAACCAAACTAGAAAAAAAGGTTAAAATTATCAATACGACTGTGAAATAGCAGTGTTGATACTTTTGTTGCTTTTTTGTTCATCCAAGGAAGATGAACATTTTAGAAACTTGAAAAAAACAAAAATTCTTCCATCTTGTATTGACCTTGTTGGTTCCAAATGCTGCTTTTAGCCTTCCTTGGAGTATTTTTAAAAAAATATGTGGAATAATAATTTCGAGATATAGTCCAATTCAAATACTACGAAAAGCCCCAAAAATTGGTCTTAAGCTGATTTTTGCAAATTATGTAGCCATGAGTCTGTTTTACGACATACTAAAATCGGACTTGCGCAAGCTCCCCAAAATGATGAGGTCATAATAGAAACTAACATCTTAAAGTCAGAGATTTCGTAATATTAAGGGCATGTATGTTGCCTAAATCTGCTTTTAAATTATGCTGAGTTAGCTTATAATAAAACACATTTCGTGCCTACCGCAAATAGTAGCATAATTGTTTTTATATAGATATATACCAATCTCGTACAATCAATTCTTATTTACTAGATTTTTATGCTTCCAAGACCACATATCATGGAAATTTTCAATTCAATTTAAACTATTATGTTGACAGCTACAGAAAAGGTTGTGAAATCAGAATGTGATATCAGATGATATATAACAGTATAAATTTGGTTTCTTTATCGACCATCGGTTAGGAACTTTGAATTTCAATTTCCAGCAACCTAACTTTTACTGCTAGTGTTGTTAGAAATTTATGAACTTTGCGGTTCGGCCTACCCGAGCTTCTACACGCTGGGTTGAATGGTGGGCATGGAAAAATGAGCCGGACTTGCTAGGACTCGAACCCGAGATCTTCAACCTATGATGCCAACATGACAACCACTGAGCAATCGCACTCACAAATGTAATTCTAGTAATTAGTAGTAATTCTAGGCCTGCACACACCTACAGGGCAAAATTAGCATGATTTTGCTCTAAAATCCTTCATCCTTGTTTTACAATATATATTTATTCCAGGTTCCCAGCAGGACGGACTCCAGCAGAACAGGTTTCATTCACTGGGAACGTACTGCAAGTCACTGTGGACGGAACTAATGTATCGAACTATATCGTAACATGACAACTGGCTTCATTGTGAAGGTAAAAGGAATTAAAATCATCATATAGAAATGGCATATGAAGGTGTTTCTATTATTCTTTTTTATAGCCACTTCTTGGAGTGGATCACCCTGACCAAGTCCTTTTGCCAGAGGCCACTTATAGATGGGCAGGGTTAGAGTTGTTGAAAAGTTATGATCTTTCCTGTTCATCTTATCCTACCCAAGTTATTGCACCCTGGGTTGAGTGATGGGCATGGATTAGCAGACCGGACTCGCCGGGACTTGAACCTGAGATATTCAACCTGTGATGCCAATATGTTAACCACTAGGCCATCATGCCCACATCTCCAGGTTGGTATTGGTTGGAGCCCGACCGATATTGCTATTTTGCAATCGATAAGAAACTAGTCATTTTAGAAAATTGCACATTGACCCCGTATGTGTATTTCAGTTGATCGATATTATCGGCCGCTTTTGTGAACTGCCGATATGTCAGTTAACATATCAGTTCACCTATATATTGGTCGGGCTCTAGTACTGGTCACTTAAACCACATTGCAGACTATTACCCTGCTGCAAGGTGGCAGAATCTTGGATTTGTTCGGGTGTCTGAATTGTCCATGCCATTTCCTTCGGATGAACAAAAAAACTTCAAAACCATCAACACTGCTATTTCATAGCAACATTGATGATTTTTAACCTTTTTATACAGTTTGGTTTTCCAGACACTCTAGATGAGACATTTAAATCTTATAGCCACAGATATATCATGCAATATTGCCCATCCCCGTTTTTTTTTTTTTTTTTCGATGGAACTCATTTTCTTCAGGTGTCCGGGTAGCAAGAGGTGGCATTCTCCCAGACTGTCCTCCTGTAGGATAAAACTAATATCTCATCGGTTAAACATCCTGATGTCGGTGTTAGTTATTTTTTCGTACCAACATTTGTACTCTTTCAAACAGCTGCATACAACATGAAGGAAGTATATGTTAAGGCAATTCTAAAACCCAGGCTTGCAAATTTATTGAAATTTGCGAAATTCCAAACTTTTATCATATTCTCATAGGAAGTGTAATATAGTGGATTAGAAGGAATTACTACTGGATTACATACAAAATAAATAAAAGGAACCTCAAGGAATCTATTTCTCATCCTTAAAATGAATATTTTAAAATCACCTGGCTGCATCAGAGTTTTACGGGAGTCTGTGCGAGATTCTAGAAACCCGTAATCCTGCCAATTTGCAAGCCTAAAAACCCGCATCCATTCATATTTTTTTTCTTTTTTCAGGAATTGAAAAATTCTAAAATGCTGATAAATCTATGGAAGACTAAAGAAATCGTAGGACGTTCTGGATTCTGTCCTGTCTAAGAAAAGACTGTCGGATCATGTTATACACAGCTATAAAAATGAACTATAAATAAAATCCTATCATATTACGGAAGTTCCAATGGAGGGCTCAAAGACTTCGATTCTAGAACTTCAAAAAGTTCGACTACAACTTTGGACTTCATAGCACTGGTTTGCTGGCAAAACTCTGACACTGCAATTAAAAAGATATTCTGCCATCTTGATGAAACATTTCTTTTAATCCACTTTTTGGTGTAGATCCCTCTGAACAAGGCTCTGGACCGGCGGCCAATTATAAATAGACAGAATTAGTGTTGTTCTAAGGATACGATCTTTTCCTCTTCGGCTTAGCCTACCCAAGTTATTATATTCTTGGTTGAGTGGTGGGCATGGATTCATTAGCCGGACTCAATGGAACTCAGTGGGCGCGATGGTCAGTCTTTTCCAGAATAGTCATTAGTTGGTTCTTTGCGTAAGATTTCGTGAGGCGCGATGGCCTAGTGGTTAAACATGTTGGCATTGCAGGTTGAAGATCTCGGGTTCGTGTCCCATGTCCACCACTCAACCCAGGGTGTAATAACTTGGGTAGGCTAAGCCGAACACCAAAAGATCATATCTTTCCAGCAGGGTGATCCACTCTTGAGAAGTGACAATTAATAAAAAACAAAAAACTTGCACCCAAGTGTTTTCGATTCTAAGATGATTAGAATTTCCTGACGAGTCATCTTTCAGAGATCTTTAAACATTCTTCATGAGTCATGCTTTCAGAAATTTGCTAATTAATATAATAATAATGCACTTTATTTTATAATAGTCCAAGAGGTTTTTCTCAAATTGCCGTAAGTTCCTAATTATTTGCTGTGAACTGAACTTTGCTAGCAGATTATCTGTTATACAGACCCATTTCATAGGAGTATTGATGATTTTGAATCTTTTTATACAGTTTGATTACTACCATACTCAGAAGCGACATTTGCATCTTTTAGCAGAAGGTATATTTCTAAAATAAAGCCCATTTGCTAAATCACACATTTTCTTTTGATGTCTTTTAGTAGAGTAGTTGACATTCTCGCACCCACGGAAATAAATTCCCATCGGAAGAAAAATAAACCAGGAAATCAATATTATGATAAAAATATTTTTTGGATGTTCTGGCAGTTAAAATCTGTATGGATGCCTTGAAACTTGATGCTCGATGGTAGAGTCCCTCTACTTGACACAAAGAGAAAAAATTGAGTACTGATATTTCATGATAATTCTCATTTGCTCGTTCTCGGCTACTAGACACCGGAAGAAAATTAAACCCTCCAAAAGAAAAGTTACGAGAAATCAATATTTTATGATAAATCGCTTAGTGAATGTATGAAATATCCTCTTGAGGTTCTAGCAGTAAAAATCTGCGTGGACGCCTTAAGACTTGATGCTCAATGACAGGCAAAGAAAATAATTCTGTATTTCATGTTAGATCCCAATTGCATGTGGAATGTTTTAAATGCTATGATGTGTGAAATGTTATGAAATAACAGTTTGATGGTTCGCCCTGCACTCTTTAATTTTGTCTGTTATTGAATTTTAAAATAATATCCGGAATCTTGGGGTGGTGGCCCTTTTTTCAAAACTTAGCAGAGACATGCCCGGTTCCCAGACCAGTGGGTGGTAGGGCAGCAATGCCCATTTTACGAGGTTTCGTTTGCCAAATTTATTTTTATTGGAAAAATGTAAGCTGGTAAAGATATCTGTCGGTCTCTGATTGAATGGCACAAACATTTAACCAGTCAGAAATATGTTGTCTAAACATTGTTTGTCAAGTATGAGACATTGATCGATCGTGACACGGTACCTCTGTGGCTCGTGCTCGACAAAATAAAATTCTTATTGGGTCTGTATGTTAAATTTTCTTTAAAAATATGTAAAAAAAACATCCCGATGGATAATTCTGTGGACTGATCTGAAAAAAAACTCAAAAAATTATATCGCGATCGGAAATTTTTTATCAAGCTTGAGCCACTAATGACCGCGTCTCATCGACGCGATCCATCAGTGACTCGTACTCATCAAAACCTACTTTGACCATTTTTTCCGATTTGTGAGAACATGATTCCTTTGAATGAAATACAAGAAGTTAGAGAGTATTCTGAAATTTTTCAAGGTCGAAGGATTTGAAAATATTTGTATTAAAAAATCATAAGCACGAGTGGATAATTCTGAGGACTGGTTGACGAGAATTCTGCATTCGTTCTAATTAGTAGAGTAGCGAAGGAAGTCACAAATCAGTCATATTCTCATCGAAATAATTGCTCAAGCATGTTTTGTTAAGTATGAGTCACTGATGGATCGTCCATCTGTGGCTCATGTTTGACAAAATAATATTTTTGATGAGCGAGTTCAATTAGCAAATTTCTTTGATTGATTGATATAGAGGTTTATAATGATGCGTGGATAATTATTTAGCCATGTTTACAATGGTACATGCTCTTTAAGTTCAGTCGGCATTTTCACAGTTCAGTTTCATTTGGTTTTAGTTGCAGGTACTACATTTTGTAGTAGATCTTTGCTATTAAGTGACCGTTAGTTGGTTACTTTTAGGCATCGTTTTGCTAAGAACGAATTTCATTAAAAAAAAAATAAGTTTTAATCACTTAAATTGTCCTGCACTAAACTCAGACATTTTAATCTTTCTGAAAGCCATATACCTTGGGATGTTTTGCTTTTGGTTATTTTTTTCCTGATGAAATTCATATTCCTTGGGTGTTTCAGTAGATAGCATGCTGTTAACCAGGTTCACACATATGCCATGATTACACTGCACAATAGATCAATACAAAGTTACTTCGTATGGACAAAAAGGCTCCAAAACCATCAACGCCTCTATTTGATAGCAGCATCGATGATTTTGAGGCTTTTTGTCAAAGTAGAAGATATTGATTGATCTTTCAGTGAATGATTTGAATATAAAACATTGCCCTCATGATGAATTTCCTTCTGATGTAAGTCAATTTTTTCAGGTTTCCATGTAACTGGTATTCTGTTAGTCTCTTTTAGACATTTGAAGAAAATGGCTCCCATCAAAAGAAAGTTTGTCTTGGTCAAGCTGAACAATATTTTTGAGCAGTAAATAGGCCACACTTTATTTATGTTTGACTTGAGAACTGTAGATCCCAGATTGCTGTTAGTAGGAGCCAATTCCAGTGAATTCGAGGTTTACGAATTCGCTAATTATTAAATTCGATTTTTCAGGCATTTTGAAATCAACATAATCAAAAAGTGTATAAAATTGGACGTATTTTTCTTTTTTCTATGAATACATCTTTGTTTGTCGGGTATATATTTGTATTATTGAAATTCACTCAGAGCAAGGCAGGAAGCCTAAAAGAATCCAAGTAACGGCCACCTAATACCAAAGGGCTACTGAAGATGTAGTTAGTACCAGCAACAGCACTCTCAAATAGAAAACATCCTAACAGGAACTGGACCGGCATGGTAAAGTGGAGCGAGAGGTATCTGCCTTGGCAATGATAAAACAATCTACCCCTTTTTTGCTTACTTTTATTCACCTCTTACGACACGCGAGAAATAAAATTCTCAAAGACTATTCTGAAGCCTGAATTCAAAGCCTATGATTCAAGTCTTTGATCCGCAAAAATTATTTGATTAAATGGTGAAATAAAAAGTCACTAAAGAAAACTTAATATAATTGCATATTCTAGATTTCATTTTTTGAATATTCATATTTATTGATTGAATCATGATTTTCATTGGAATTTGTAGTCGTTATCAGTATTCGATATATCCACCACCATACTGATGGAACTGCAGCTACTGATGGATCTGGTTGGTGGAGTGGATAAAGCCGTAAGCAGCGCTTACGTGAACTGCCGTGCACCAGCGAGGCGACCAACAAACCTCTCTTATAATCATCATCCCTCACAGGATTCGTCCCTGCGTCATGATGATCAGAGATGCGTAGCTCTACACTTCCTTCGAATAGAACCGTCAATTTACCTTATCATTCGGCAAGTCAGACATCCAATGTCGGAGATCTTTCGCTGGCGCTGAGAAGGACTGTCCCTCCGGTTCCTGCCATTACCGAAATCGATAAGAACGGGACGAAAAGTACAGGACGGACCCTTACGGGGATTGTTTTTTACAGAAACGAACTTTCTAGGATGTCTGAAAGGACCTGTGCAGTCACTCTGGGGTACACTTAGACTCTGGTATGAGGTCACGCTATATAGGTATATATTATACGACCAGGCCAAATTGTTGTGGCGTCACTCCATATGTGGCCAATAAACGTCACAAAATTTCGAAATTGCTTTATTTAAATGTTTAAAAGGGGATATAGGTACATTACGACATCCCAGTGGGTCCGTTTACAGTGGAAAGTCTGGGATGGCTGATTTGTTTCATAAGATAAAATTAAAGGCACGATGGCCTAGTGGTTAAACATGTTGGCATCGCAGGTTGAAAATCTCGGGTTCGAGCCCCGGCAAGTCCGGCTCGCTTATCCATGCCCACCTCTCAACCCAGGGTGTAATAAGTTGGGTAGGCTAAGCCGAACAGGAAAAGATCATATCTTTACGGTAATTGTAACCCTGTCCGCCTATAAGTGGCCGCTGTTTCAGGGCCTTGGACAGGGTGACCCACTCAAAGAAGTGGCTATAAAAAAAATCAAATTCTAACCCACAGAAGCAGGCTTTTCAGTTTAAATTTTAAGGACCATATTTTAAGTGGCTATTAACAATGGAATAAAGACTGCGTTTACGATGACCATTAGCAATGTTGCCCTAAGAAGTCCTGGTGGAAAGAAGGCATAAAAACCATTCCAAGTATTCCTTACCAACTGGCACAGTCCTAATGTTCAAGTACTGATATAATTATCATGTCATTCTTTAAATAACAACCAACCATCTTAGCATGGGTAAGCAGATATGAAAAGACAAATAGTGCAATGAGCAATTCGTCAAGTATATATGAATACAGATGCAGCATTCCAACGCAAAATAAATATGATATTTCAAATCATTCTCACAATCAACCAAAATTATCCAACATCAGTCGAAGCCAAATGTGCTCAGCTGTTAAGTTATCGTAGAATTCCATTTGCATGTTAGATATCATTTATTTCACACACAAGAAAAGGAAGTAATTAATATCATTATTTGCGAATCGAATTAAACAAAGTTATTATGGATACTTTAGAAGCGAAATCATGGAATAATACGTTAAGTAATAATATTGGAAATTAGTACATGTGGATACACAGAATATCCTTGAACCATGCTTCATGAAAGTATAATCCGGATGTGACCTTCTGTGGACCAAATCAAAATATACACAAACAGAATAGCAATAGGTGGGTTAAAAATCCAAAGAAATGTAGACAAATCATAATAAAATACAAAACCAAATCGTAAAAATATAAAATCTTGTTTGTAGAATAACAATATTTTCACTCTACGAATAAAAACAATTTCCTCAACATTAGAAATAATATTCCACAGGCACTCATGTGACTAACTGGATCATCCTATGTCTATAGCTGAGCCACGATAGTCTGACTACCAAAATCTCATAAATACACAACAAATTAAAAAATATTCATTCAAATTGAAAATCTTTATTAGTCGCAGTTAATCCAGTTTCTCGCATTTTTTTTACAAATTCTACTGAATAAATGAAGCTCTAAACATGTGAAAGTTTCACATAACGACAGCACACTACTTGGAACACATGCTTTAATTTCATCAAAGTATAATTGCATAATTATAGGATTCAGTGGAATAGTGAAGATGTAGCACATATAATATCACATAATAATCAGTGGAATAGTTAAGATGTAGCACACATAACATATATAAATAATCAGTGGAATAGTGAAGATAGAGCACACAAAATAATCATTTGAATAGTGAAGATGAAGCACACATAATATGCAGGTGAATAGTAAAGATTTGATATACATAACGAATTAGTCTTCCCTATTCTATATAAAAACCAGATGATTTGATCTTCACTGTTCTATATAACAATCAAACAAATTCAATCAGATGACGTAATCTTCACTGCTTCTAATATTTCCATCTTCCCTACGTAAATCATCTCCCATTGGTTCTTCTCAAACTCGAACTTCTCGATGCTGTCAGGTGAACTGAACAAATGAACACAATATGGTAATTAAACTCCATGAATTAAAAAACCACAAAAGATGTTCGAAACAAAATGGTGAACTGAATAAAGCAGTGAAATAAAATAAGAAAAGATATCAAAATTAAATCCCTATAATTAAAGTTTTGAACTGTACAGCTGGAATTGACAGAGTATTGCAAATTATTTCCCAGGCCAGGTATAGAAAGATTAGCATCATAATTATGATCATGACTTATAATGTATTAAGATTCATTAACTGAGCATTGACAAGTGCGGTAACATTTGTTTTTAGAAACACTATTTCAACTGATGTTCAAAAATCCAAGTAAAAGCGTACTGCGCAAATACAGCTGAAGTCAATTTCTCTTAAGTGTGACTTTCTACAGATTGTTATTCAGTTTAAAAAAGAGGAATGGAGCATTTTTTAGTTTCTATATTGATTGACTGCGTAATAAAAGACTATATTATTTTCTCAGGCCTTTAGCTTAACCACATGTTCCATTCAATTATTAGCATCTGCGGCCCATTATAGTAGAACATTCCAATGAAAAGCATGGTAATAATATGTGCAGATTTCCTGTATTTATATACCCTGGCTGCATTTATTGATTGGTTTGCTGGATTAGCAATATAACGCAAGTTCAGGACACGAAAAATTTGTTTTCGAGTCTGAAGTTAAAATAGAAAATTCATATTGGTCATCCTACCTGTTCCTCCCTCCAACAGCATAAATATTCCCACTAATCACAAAAGCTCGAAACCAGCTACGAGGAGTCAACATAGGAACTACTGTTGTCCAGGTGTTCGTGGAAATATTGTATCGTTCAACTGTTGAAAGATGTTGATTGTTCCATCCTGATTGAAAGAAAACGATGTAAAGTAAATGGTATTGTCGTTTGCTACACAACTTAAGATGAAACAATAAGATTTTGTGTATTAATGGAAAAACGTCAACGCAGTCAGAAATATATTGACCAAACATGTTTTGCTAAGCGTGGGCCACTGATGGATCGCGCCGCCGAGGCGTGGTCCATCTGTGACACATGCTTGGCAAAATAAAATTTCCAATTGGGAATGTCGCCACCATAATCTGGAAATTACTAAGAGAACAACATCAAGAGTTGTATCGATAGGGTAGTGATTGGGGACGGAATAACTGTGTGATCCAAGCAACATGTAGGATAGTAATATTGTGCGAATGTTTGGAATATTCTCTAAAAACACCAGATTTCTATAAAATATCCATTCGACCAGAATAAAACTAATATCTGTTAGTGACATAAAAGATGGTAAAATATTGGTTTGAAACGCATTGTGATGAAGCCTCAGTATCAGTTATGGAAGTTTCAATATAAATTATTCGTTTATGCAAAATGTCTCCACAATAATAAATTCACCTCCCAACACATATATCATTCCATCATGTTCAACAGCAGCAACTACTCCTTTCGCTTCATTCATCGGAGCAATAAATGACCAAGTTGATGTTGTTGGATCAAATCTTTCTACTTTGTTGGTGTAATTGCCTGATACCAGACCTCCAATGCTGCATATGCAACCTGAATGCAATTGAATATATTGAAGTGTAAAGTTGAGATATTATCTTGAGTGTAATAAAATTGTTCATTATTGATTCATACAAGAGCAGTAAGTTGGTTTTTATAATTTTACTCTTCTATCCGAATGATCGATTGCAATTCATGATGCCAATAATTGTCAGACAACCATCGTATCTCTGAAAGGGCTCAATGAAAGTGCAATAACAGTAGTCTATAAGTCAATCGTTATGAAGACGAAAGACCGTTTAAACTGGTGTCTATTTTGTAACCAACTCTGTAATAAACCTCGACAAAAAGGTACAGAAAGGGCCAGAATACATCCTGGTACTCCCACACTGGAAGCTGACGACGATGCGGGTGGATCAAGGCCATATTCGAACACTCCGTCCATTATGTACTTGATGCCCACCAACCCCTATGACACCCTACAACTCAAAAGAGAATCAATTCTGCAACCAGTCCTTAAACGCATTTAACTGATTTGTGTGATGTCAAACCACAGTACCCTTTGATTTTAATATAACTATGACACATACTGTAAAGTATTTAACTTTCAAAACAAATAATCCATTATTTCATCACGTTCGCATGCTCGGTTGCCAACGAGCGGAGTCTTAACAAACCAATTCGCCGGCTATTTACGCACGACGTTAGCGCAAGTTGTAGTAATCATATATTACTGGACCTCTCTTTTTTCCAGTACAATAATTCCTACATAAAGAAATTCTACTTTAACTCGATTAATAAAGAAATTTTAGCCTCGTCTCCTACAAGACAATATTTCAACAAAAGATGAGAAACATATCATATCGTTTTCAATAATAATTAATATTTTCCTTAGAATCCTAACTTGTTCATGGCTTGGTTATACCAATCATACGTGCAGGAAAATCGCATAAATGGCCAGTAAGGTGAAACTCCACCCTGCTATGGAACAGTACTCTTCACATCAAAAACCCCGCGTATAAGCTTTCATCACTTGAAATATGGTTTGTTTATACCCTTAGTGTATATAAACTGCTAATCGCAACTAATTTTTCTAGTTCTTAAAAATTGGCCAACCCTTCTTAAAACGTTTATTACTGCTTTGTCACCATCTCCTCCGCAAATATGTGACATGGATAGAATGGAAATTTGAAACCCATTATTTGTGTCACCATTGGTCGTGGTTATCACATTGGGATCACACGTTGAAAATCACAGGAACATGCGGTCTATCAATACACACGTCTTATCGAAGGATGCATCGACGTTTTATGTTCGACAAAAAGAAAACATTTGCCTGATATTATGTATTTACGAGGATTTGACCTTTTGTTTTAAGACCTTTATCGCAATTGTCAATGCACTTGGAATTGTAACTAGAAGAGAGGTTCAGCATATCCTTGGACGTATACCTACAGTTTACTCATCCTTGTTTATGATATTCACTAATGTCAAATTCTCAAATATATATAAGTGTTTGACCAACCTTGTGCCCCCAATGGTTCTGACCAACGACTAGAAAGATTTTTGTCCTTTACTTTTTCCCACTTATTGTTTGTTGGTTCAAACTTTTCAACTGTATTTGAGTAATTGGTAAAGTGTCCAACAATGTAAATATATCCTGCAACAAACAGTATTTAACATGAATTTCATAAAAGATAGTAAATATACTACATGGTTTTACTATCGCTCATGAAAGATACCACTCGCTGTACTTTATTATGCCAGTCAGATTTTTGGAATGCTTATAGTTTCTGATACAGCAAATACATTTTGTAGTAGTTTCCTACACTACTTCCGCCTTGCTTATGGCGAATTTCAATTAAACTTATTATTTGTTAAAACACATCAAATATAGTAAGCTCTCATGTCGCTTTGCTATGAAAAAGATCCACGCTCAGTGCACTGACATTAAAAGAACAAAAAAGCATATAACACTGAACAAAAATATTTAGATTAAAATATTGTTTTCTGAACATTTTGGCAAGTGTGTGCCATAGATAAACCATAGCTCGTCGGCGCAGCTCATCAGTTTCCCAAACTTGGTCAAACATCACTCGATAATATTGTTCTCGGATCAGTTTCTATCAAACATGTTGCTAAGCCTATTTCTTAGATTTCTGTACAAATTCACTGTGGTGTCTGTAATATTATATCAATTATGGTTTTTTTGGGGGGGGAAGCATGTTGCAATGCCCCCTCTCCGCAGGATGGCTTTTCAAGGGGTGTGAAACATAAAAACCTCAAGATTTTTGCACGCCTTCAGCGTGCAATACATTGTAAACTCCTGTAAACCACATTTAAAACCCTATGCCCAGTTTTGAAGGAAAATTTGTGCCTTCAGTGGGAATTTGGACTTATTTTGTGTTTATTTACAATAAAACCAGTCAAGCAGCACGGTAACATCATTTAATCATTCATCATTTAATCACCCCCCCCCCCCCCCCCCCCTTTTTTTCAAGGTTTTGAATACGACACTAATTTTATTTCAAACCGTATTTGTAGCATCAACTCACCTGACAAAACAGCAACAGGGGGGCAAGGGCCATGGTTATATATCGTATTCTGCATTTGTTCCCATGTAGATACATTGTCTGTATATTTCAATCGATGAACTGAACGATTCTCAAAGAAAACATAGATGTTGTCACCAAGAGTTGCTGCAGAGAAATAAATTCCTGATTCATGAGGCAGGTCCTGGATAACAAGAAAAATGTTTCAGTAAAATTATTCATTTTCATTATCTTATTTCTCTGAACAGTATGAAGAGTTGAAGGCACGATAAGAATATTAAAATATAAGTAAAAGCATTTGGTTAATTTTTGTTCAAAAAAGTTGCAGAAAGAAAAAATAAACTTTGTAATGTGAATGCATCATGTTTAATAAAAATTATATTTTTTTAGTCATAAACATTTTTAAAAGTTATATTTTTCATTGTCTAATTAGCACAAAATACATAATTTCAAATTTCTAACAGAAAACAGAAATGGTGAAAGATTTGGAATTCTTTTTCGTATAATTTTTATTGCTTAATTAGCTGAAGTACATATTTTGACCTTTTGAACTCGGTAAAATATATCGCATCACCATCCAACGAACTGCTATATCAATCAGTGATATTGAATAATAAGCCTGCATGTGTATTCAGCTGGTCATTAGAGTGCATCAAAGATACCTCTATTTTTAAAAGATGAATCTAACATTCTTCTCTACCTACTGCTAAAATACGCCAATTCATGCATAAAACCGGCAAATTTGAAACTCCTACGATGTCGGTTCCACCAGGAACAGGAAAATTATCCTCGATTTATCTTTGATTAAGCTCGTATTCGGCTAACAATGGCTACTTATTGGCTTATGGCTGGGTTTGTTCTCTTTTAAATCTGAGTTCAAAGATTACGAAACGGCACAAAATGAGCCTAGCTAGAACCTTGGTGTTTTTCATGCATACTGGTCATCATCAATACTGGTCATCGAAACTTGCCCAGGGCAACCTAGTCAGAATGAGCATGATATGAGTACCACGTTGGAACCAACCATTTGCAACTCATATCTAATAAAATTTACGATCTGGAGGCACCAGATCTGAAAAGTTTTTTGAATGAATGGACGGTGCCTGAACTATTTTGTTCAATCTCCCTGAAATAAAACCGCATAACAAATAAGGTTACAGCCATAATGTAATCAATAGTGATCGACAATCGGTGTGATTGATCTGGTTTAAAAAAGCTGAATTTTGGGTGTTTAGTTTGCGTCATGGCCAAAAACACTGGAGTTTTAAAAGCGAATGCGTCAATGTGATATCCTTCCGTCGGCGTAGCTCTGCTGTCGGATCAAAGACTTAGTGGTCACGCAGTTTGGAAGATTTGCCAGTAATTAAGAGGAAGCGATCATCGCATAAAACATGTGTGTGTGTGTTTTGAAACAAAATTGAAGTTCAACTGCCACATAACATTTTGATACAAAAATCATGAAAACTGGTTTGAGTAGTAGTCAATTGAAAACGAAAGTTAATTATTACTGAACTCCGAAAAAATAATTTCATATTTTGCAGGGACCGCGTGACGTCACGCTTCAATCATTCATTAAGCAGATTAAAATGCATTGAGTTATTACCTGCCTATGTCAAGGTTGAGTAGTTGTCATCATTTGTAAAGCAACCCTGCTAGTTTGTTTCACAATTTGTCTATCTCTATATTATAATATATTATTATCTAGGGTACCCTCATTGTTTAAGTGATCATCAGTTGGTTCTTTTCAGGCGCTGTCCCAACCCTTTCATATTGTGAAAAATAGAAACACTTGTGTAAAGATGTTGAACTTTATGTTGTCAATCGATTTGCCTGAAATAAACTTCGAACTTTGAAATACCTAACTTTTAATAAGTATCTCAATTTGAATATTGTTTTCTTAACATGTTCTGTCTGGTGTGATTTACTGAAGGATCACGTGGCATGTTTTTCAAGAAATAATGATCCGAAAATCACGATAAGCATCAAACAATTCAGGTTTAGACAACTAACCTGAAGCTTCTTCCATGTTTTCCTCTCCAGATTCAAACACTGTAGAGCCATTGAATTTTCATCAAACACCACAACTGTAAAACATATCATGATGAATATACAATATATATCTACTGGATATTGAAGAGCAATGTAATGTATTTTTTCCTTCAAATCATTAATATTGCATTGAATAATGAGAAAATGAACTGGTATCTCTCCTGTTATAGTTACCCGAGAGGTTAATGATGAAAGAATATGTATAGCTTTCTTGTTCGTTCAAGCCTATGCAAGTTAGTTGACTTTGGGTTTAGTTGCGGATGTGGATTCATCAAATGAACCTACCAAGGTAAAAACCTGAAACCTTTTGTTGAAACACTGGTATTGACGTATTATGATTTATAGTTGCAGTTATAAGCCAACGGCTGATATACAGACGCATTCTAACTACAATCTAGTTTGAAGCTCTCGATATAAGGAATAACCACATCATTACTCAAGTTCCATTGTTTCGAATACTCAGAGGCGTGAAAAAAACATTTAAACAAACATACAGTGCATATATCTTATTATTTTATGCATGTGAAAATATGATGATGTTAAACAGAGACAATGGAATTATTCGGTCATGTCATCATGATAATTATTTGTGCTGGACAAATGAATCCACTAATACATTTAACACTCACTTGATTCATCCACATCCCCAGAACCAGCACTTGATTCATCTACCTTCACAGCAATATCTGAAGAACCAACATTCAAACTGTCCATCACAGATAAAAAGAGAGCTTGAGAGAATTCAGGACAGGACTTCACTATTGGCTGAAAATGAATTGCAAATTTAATTTAAACTGTTTCAATTAAAAAATATATATATATTGGGGAGGTTAAAAAACGCAAGCGTGACGAAGGCCTGAATTTATAGGCACCCCCAGATTATGCTGATATTTGCAGAGTAGAGTTTTTCTTTCTCCGTGAATAATAATTTTTTTCTATACGAATACTCACCCACCAACTTCTATAAGTACAAAACAACCAACCTCATTTTCAACTAGGAATCTCCTATAAGTCGCAGGAACATTCTTCAAATTAACGTATGTATTGAGTTTCTTCAGAAACTTCCTGCGATTCTTCTCGTCAAATTTTATCCAAGATATCAAAGCTTTCAACTTGATCCCGTCTGATGCCTGAAATGAATAAATTACTTGTGGAGGTGGAAGTGACTAAAACACTTAGAATATGAAGTCTATGTAAATACGAATACAAAATTATTAAATTTCTTTCCAGGAGATAGTTGAATTTTTTCTTAATTTATCTCACGAGCAAGTTTTTATGCCGCATTTGAACCAGCTAGACACCAGTTGTATACAGAGATATCAAGACGCGAAGAGTAAACTCTGACAATATGAGAATGGGGTACAGCGGTTAATTAAGGAGAGGGAACATTATCTAGGTGGGGTGGGAAAGGGGAAAACTAAGAAAACGGAATCTTATCTAAACGGAAAATTGTATCTTATAAGTTTAGGGTGATTCGACATTTCAGACATTGTTTTTTTTCCCGAAAAAATGTTCCACGTTACCTTGTTTCCTTCTCCTTTGACCAATCTCAGCATTTCCTTTTCTTCAAGTTGATCAAACTCATCCAGAACTGAAATTTCTTCAAATCTATCCATCGCAAACTCCTCACATTTTACTTCTAATTCTTCGTAACTGAACAGCTTTGCGATTCTTTTTGTTACAAAGAATAATTTTGGATCAAGATTCTGTTCAAGTGAATCAATGATTCCGTCTGATATTTCTGAAATTACAAGGATTGATCACAGGTTAGAACGATTAAAAAATTGGCGATGTTGGAAAAAGAGAACGATGACGGGAATAGAAGACAATAATTGGATAGGAGAAGGAAACAACGCGGGAGTGGAAGAACATTGGGAGAAGAGGGATCATTCACGGTGTTGGAGGTGATATTAACAGTGTGGAAAAGTGGGAATAATTGAAAGGGTGAGATGACGGAATACGGATGCAATAGGAGGAAAGACTGGCGGGTTGGGACTAGGAAACACTGACAGGAGGATGGAACACTCATGGACTTTGTAGTGGGAACATTGAAACTGACACCCTAATTTTTCGAATAAGAGAAGGAAACTACGGTAACTCGTTTTTGCCAAAAAAATGGACACTTATCTTTTTGCAGGTGGATTTGGAGAACCAGAAAAAAGTCTAAT
Source organism: Styela plicata (assembly GCA_963675895.2). Taxonomy (NCBI): domain Eukaryota; kingdom Metazoa; phylum Chordata; class Ascidiacea; order Stolidobranchia; family Styelidae; genus Styela; species Styela plicata. Next base: position 22,533,119 of record OZ023148.1, read on the forward strand.
CAACATTGTCACTTGTTTCTGGATGTGAGGTTTGTGCACCTAGGTCATAACAAACCTTGGGGAGCAAAAAGCGCATTTTCGCAATGGTGAAGTATAAATGGCGCTGATTTTTGATGGTACTTTCATTTTGCGAGGTTTCGGTGGTTGTACGTTATGGTTTTAGAAACAACAAATACATTCATATATTGTATCAGGCTGCATCGTCAATCGAGTTGCCTGAATTGACTGTAGGTTGTCTCTGTGTATCTTAATACATAATATTGTAATACTTTTGCTATACGTATAGACCAAGTGTGTTCGATTTATAAATGCATTTTGTCACTTACTGCAGTAGATAAGTGTCAAATCTTCGTAACAACTTAAACATAATAGATTTGCACTCACTTTTCAACTGTAGTAATTGAGCTACATGCATCAATGCTTCAGCATATTCATCGGTAGTTGATATTTGACCAGTGTAAATATATTCTATAGATTGTTTCAAACAAGTTGGGTCGACACCTTTCATTTCAACTCGACCAGACTTTGTCTCGACAGTCTGTAATAGAAGTTCAAGTTTCAAAATAAAATTCTAACCAACAATAACAACAAGCGGAGCTGATTTATAGAATATCTTACAAACAATTGTATTCGCTTGACGAATGCTAGGTTGAGCAGTTTATACCAGATTTCAGATGTCACGCATTTGCTACTCAAAAGTAATCAGTGTATATAAAAGGCTTTGAATATTTAGGAAAAGTCCAAGCCCTTTATTCTGGCGCCAAATGATGAGATATAATGAATATATTTGAAAGATCATAACTAATAACTTACACTACGAACCAGTATTGCTTTGAAATAATCAGATCCTGCCAATATAATAACCGACAACTCACACTACAAGCCAGCATTGCTTTGAAATAATCAGATCCTGCCGATATAATAACTAACAACTTACACTACGAGCCAGCATTGCTTTGAAATAATCAGATCCTGCCGATATAATAACTAACAACTTACATTGTGAGCCAGCATTGCTTTGAAATAATCAGATCCTGCCGATATAATATTTTTATGAACAGAGATTTCTTCCGAACCAGCTATGATAGTGAAGTCACAATGTAAACCACCGTCTTTTTTTCTTGAACTGAAAAATATCAAAGATTGAAAGTTTGATTCATGCGATTCCAGAAAAACATTATTTTTGTTGTTTTGAGAAAACAATCTACCACTTTGAAAGAGTTTTGCACTGCTGCGACAGAAAAGTAAAATTTAAGGCAAAAATTAGAAATCTTAGTAAGATACCAGCTCGGCCCTACGTATTTAGAATCTTTATAGAAAAAACATAACTTTTTACCAACAGCCACGATCACTGATAAAGTTTGCGTAATATGATTGTTTGATGCAATAAAACAAACTCATCTTAGCATGGTTAAAAGTAAAAGTTCAATAATTCAGCATAGCAGAGGAATGAAATGTGCCGAATTTGAAATAAGTGCCGGATTAGCAAACATATTCTAAAGAAGCCTTATTTATGTCTGTACCTCTTTCATCACCAGTAATTGACGACGGGCATAGCCTTTCTATTATACAATTGAGGGTTTTTTGTTTTGTTTTATGTTTAGTGAAAATTACGTAAATGTACGCGTGAGCAATAAGTCTTGGATTGTGGTCGTTTGGAAGTCGAAATCGGTGTCTATCTCTTGGCATTTGTTTTTTAGGTGATTTCCCTAGTTCGTATTTATATATATACATAGTGTTGATCAGGGACATCACCTTTTTATAATCGACATAGATTTTTTCATAACGGACATGGATAGATTTTTTATAATGGTCATAGCTGCTCTTTACAATATAAATCACAAAACAAAAATAAACAGAGATGAAGAACTACTTATAGAGTGAGAAGTGTCAAATTAATCTGTCATTGCTGCTGAAATGATTTAGAATTCAACTTGCGACTTGTTCATGCATGACTCGATTTGACTTGTGACTTGGAAGTACGCTCAAGTTTCAAAATCAAAATTTTGGTAAGACTTGGGCTCAACTTGCAACCAAGGGTGGGCGTACGGTACAGTACAGAATTTTTATCGTACTTCGAACCAGCAATATAATTTTGTACCGAACCACGTACGCAACCTTATTATATTATTTTCCGTACATAGTACTGAACTTCGTACCAGTATGAAAATAGGTTCAATTAATATTTTTCATTCTTCGTACTAAATTGCGCACCAGTGCGAAAACAGATACAATTTGCCAGGCAGCAATGAGAGATGAAGAACAACTTATAGAGTTAGATGTGTCAAATTAATCTGTCATTGCTGCTGAAAAGATTTAGAATTCAACTTATGACTCAACTCGCGACTAGTTAATGCATGACTCGATTTGACTTGTGACTTGGAAGCATGGTGACTTATCTCAAGACTCAAAATTTAAATTTTGGTAAGACTTGGGACTCCGCTTGCAACTAAGGATCATTTTAGATCCGCTTTAGTGAATCAGTTGCATTTTTTATGGCCCTACCTGCGACGCTTTAAATCATTCTAAAATTGTTTTAGTTTAAAATACTCTTTGATAAACACAAACCATATTATCTACCATAATACCATATTATCTGGTTAAATTTAAGCAATACTTCCAGCCATACATGGAGCCGGAAGCAGCACCCAAAAGAAGCCGACTAACGACCACTTAAATTGCAGATGACAGCGATGCTACAAAATATAGTACAAGCAACTGCACTTAGAGCTGGGCTGCATGGTATATTTTTTGTACTGGCACATCGTCGTCATAATATCGGTATTGTCGGTATATCAAGTCATTATGTTCTAATTAAAAAGCTCGTTGTGTGTCTTAAGCTATATTGGATTTTTTAATACACTTACGGGTCTCAGTATAAACCAACCAATATCTTGCTTGGTGCCGTTGATCATTGATGTCTGCTGTGACCCGTAAGTGTATTAAACGAGATATTGTGCTTTCACTTTTCACTGTCACCGATAGGACGAGGCAGCTGTGTCTATGGGGTTGTTGTTTCGCCACAAAAGGCTTCAAGACGAGACAGGTAGACAGATAAATATATACGATATTTTAGAAAGTAAGATGCCAGTGTACACCGTCCTATCGGTATGTCGCCCAGCTCTAACTTTGAGTGAAAAAATAAATCAAACAGAACTGAAATACTGTGGTAAAGTGCAACAAATGTTGTGTGCGCTGGACGATAGATAATAAGACAATCTTCCACTTTTTACGACACATAGAAAATACTTGAAACTATTTCAAATATAGATATAATATATCTATTATGATTTATCTCAACATATAAGTTTGATAGGGTACGTGATATGCTTCGCTTCAAAAGCAATTCTCATTTTCTTATTATCGACCCAAAACTCATTCTTCAATTGCGGTGAAAATGACCATAAAATGAATGCGGAAATAAAGAAAAATTACACCACATATGATAAAATGCGCTGGATTACCCGGTGTGCCTACTAACGGTCAGAGATACCGGAAATTAGAGATGGGCAGATGCCAAAATTTTCGCCGATACCACCTTCGTAATTTATATTACAATACCGAGGACTTTATTAAATATGTTTAAGGCCTTTTTGTATCCACATACTTATGCCCTTGTTGTTGTTGCACCCACGTAGGTGTGCGCCTACGTATGTTTGAACCCTTGAACATTACAATGACCAATTGATCGAGTACATATGAAAACCGACACAACATAATTACAATATTTCAAATCATTCTCATAATCAACCAAAATTATCCAACATCAGTCGAAGCCAAATGTACTCACCTGTTAAGTTCTTGTAGAATTCCATTTGCATGTTCGTTATCATTTATTTCAATCTTTAGAGACATTTTGAATATCAGATGACAAAATCTACTTTATATTAAACTAGAGGATATAACATGAAACAAACAAAATAACAAATTAATAACAACACACACTTCCATTCTCTTGGAAATTGGGGAAGGTAAAGCAGTACCACTATCTATAATCAACCACAAACGATCATTAATATTTCAAATGATTTAATAAAATGTAACACCAGCAACCGTAGCGGGCGCGATGGCCTAGTGGTTAAACATGTTGGCATCGCAGGTTGAAGACCTCGAGTTCAAGCCCCGGCGAGCCGGCTCGCTTATCCATGCCCACCACTCAACCCAGTGTGTAATAACTTGGGTAGGCTAAGCCAAACAGGAAAATATCATACCTTTCCAGTAATTCTTACCCTGTCCATCTATAAGTGGCGCTGGTACTGGGCCTTGGGCAAGGTGATTCGCTCGAAAAAGTGGCTATAAAAAAAACGTACTGCGAGTGGAAAACCTTACATGCATAAGTGAATTGAAGTTACAGCCATTGGCTATGGGTGTATTGAGTATCAGAGTAGCTGACATTCTGCCAGTCTGTACACGCAGTGTCGTGTATTTTGTGCCGTGTTTACCGAGTGAGTAATTGTTTAATGGCTCATGCTCGACAATAAAATATTTTCGAATGATTGTATAGTTCCATGAGATGTAAATATGATACTTTGTTGCACAAGACATGGTGACAGAATCTTTTTATTTTTTTCAGCCACTTCCTGGAGTGGATCAACCTACCCAAGGCCCAGTACCAGCTTCAAAACAGTCAATACTGGTGATTGCCATGAAATAATCAAAAGGAAACAAAAAAGTCGTAAAAGTATTTACTATTGCCCAGGGCAGATACCGCTCACTGCCCGTTATTATAGTGTTTTAGTCATCTAGTAAATCTCAAAGCAGAGCTATAAAAAACGTTACGGATTAACGATCGTGCAGACACCGGTTTCAAATTGGGATAAAAGTTTTTAGCTAACATATCTCTCATAAAAGCAAAGCTTACATGAAGGAAAAGACATCTTTCCAGTACATCTTTCTTCACATGATTCACTGTGCACTGACAAGGTGTCCAGCAAAGCTTACATGAAGGAAAAGACATCTTTCCAGTACATCTTTCTTCACATGATTCACTGTGCACTGACAAGGTGTCCAGCACAACTCTCGCATAAAATCCTCACAAATGGGAATCGAACAGGGTGATCAGAGATACGTTTGAAGCATATTTCCAATACTTTACTGAATGAGCTAATCAGCCAATCAGGGTGGACAATATTTTCTGCTTCGGGCCTAACATAGGACGACTTTCAGTAACAAAAAATCAAATATTGTTAAGTTTTATAACATGAGAGAAAATTATTTGCTGTTTATATATCATTCTTTTATTAATAGAAAAATCTAGAAAAAAATAAAACATCGATAATAGGTCAAATTTTGACATCATAATGGGTGCCACAGGCAAAAAAAATGTTCTGGAAATCGGTGTTTTTATTTTTATATGTTTTGTGGGCGCGATAGCCTAGTGGTTAAACATGTTGGCATCGTAGGTTAAAGACCTCGGGTTCAAGTCCCGGCGAGTTCGGCTCGCTTATCCATGTCCACAACTCAACCCAGGGTGTAATAACTTGGGTAGCCGAACAGGAAAAGATGACATCTTTCCAGTAATTGTAACCCCGTTCGTCAATAAGTGGCGACTGTTACAGGGCCTTGGACAGAGTGATCTACCGTATTTTGCGGCCGATAAGTCGCTACTTTTTTCCAAAACTTTTGTTTCTGAGACTTATACGCTGCGCAATAGAGAATGTGTGTAGTTTGCAATCGACGCCAGCCTCTAAATTAACGAAACAAGGAATTTAAACATAGCAAGTTCGACGAGAATTACTTTGACGTTTTGGTATTTAAAAGCCTGATTTATAAAAAAAAAATAAATTATTTTATCGCCAATATTATATTGTTTTGAATACCCCCCTAAGGAATTTAAACTCGGAAGGTTCGGCGCGAATTACTTTGACGTTTTGACAATGACACAATCGACGGCACACTTTAATCAACAAAATTAATCAATCAAGAAAGTTCCACAATTGTACATTTTCACACTGTGTCTGTGATAATGTTTTGTACTATTGTAGAAACTGCTTTCGTTAAGTATGTTTTGTTTGTGTTCACGACGTGACGTCTTGGTAGGCAATGTATTAAAATGCAAAATGTGTATTATAACAACAAGAAATGGCGAAATTAAATCTTCTTTGGTGTCTGAGGAAAACAGATCATACAAAGGTGATTGGTTTGTAACGATAGGCTTAGAAGCGGGCACTTCAATTTTGTCTGAAAGGGAGTAAAATATACCAGCTTTCTTCAAACCATTCACTACGCACTCCGAGCTCACTTGTTCCCATGCTTCAACAATCCATCGCGACACTTTGAAGGGAGAAAAACGATGTTTTACGGTCATCGGCCGAAACGACATTGCACACCTGGACAAAAACAATACTGCACTCGTTCCATGCGTCTCAGTTAATGAATTACTGTACGTTATTACTTTAGCGTTTGATAAGGCGCAGCGTGTGTTTCCGTTTTTTTTGAGGAGTCGTCCACGGACGCTTTGCGACTATTACGGTGCTGCGTCATATCTGTGTGCAAAATTTCAGAAAAATGAACCTTTGCAACCATTACCACGGAGGTGCTTATACGCCGCAAAACACGGTACTCTAAAAAGTGGCCATGAATCAAAAATAAATTTTTATTTTTTACATACAAAAAAACGTGTCTGACGCACTGAAATTTTTTTGAAAAAGGGATTTTGGGGTTTGAAATGAAAAATCTCAAAAACATGAATACTGCAAAGCTGTGTCCAGGGTGGCATAAATCCTGTTTTTTTCCGGTTACCTGAAATATTTACTTTGGATGGATATTTACAGCAGTTTCGATGATTTGATTTTTGTTCTATTCAGTAGCTACTAGACACTCGAAGAAAAACATTTTAGCAAGAGATGTATTATGAAATAAAGCCCATTTGCTGAATTTCCTTCTGATAAGATCCATCTTCTTCGGGTGCCTTAGTAGCTAGAAGTCTAGCCGTGTTTATTATTTAAAATTTTGAAATCCATTGATTTTCAGAAATTATTTTGATTCTGTTTCAGGTCGACAGGGACTTGTGAATGAGCCATGAAGTGACACCTAACGAATGATGCGGGTTCAAACCCCAATGAAGTATGGTAAAAATCAACAAACGAAAACAGCTTCAATAGGTAATACATGCCCCCGGGCAAGGCTTTGTAATCCGCAGGTTTGGGACTATGCTCGATAACCTCACCAGTACCTCATATGTCCACACGAGGAAAAATATTGTGATCAGATATAAATGTAAACATTGTTTAATAGCATGCTGTAGAAAAATAAAGTTCATCCTGTCCTGTCTCACATTTTTATTTGTTGTACTTGTACATTGAATCCTTTATTACTGGGGCGAATAAACATATCCACATACTAATCATAGGGGACAATGGAATAAAATAATTCAGGAATTCGTGAATGAATCAAATCGAAAATTATAATAACCAAATTAAAAGCCCTGTAGGTACGGGCTTTAGAATAGTCCTAATTAGGGCTGGGCAATTCGAATCGATTCGAAGCATGATTTATTCAATTCAATCGTGAATCGTTCATAGGAAAAAAAAAATTGCCAAATGAAGTGAAATTTTTATTTTAACAACGAAATGCAATCGATTTTTGACCAAATTTGACCAAAATCGACCATATTTCAACGTCGAAATATGAAAATTATTGCTCTTAGTGCGAATTGAAAATACACTACAAACTATATATTTCTTCACTATCACGATGGAGACAAGTTATAACAGTAAAAATGGGATATTTGTTATATACATAGAATTTGTGATTCAATCCGATTCGAAAAAAATAATCGAATCAAATTCCAAATGATTCGGTTTTGCCCAGCCCTAGTCTTAATGTCATCCACTGGCAAGGAACCAGTGTTTTTTGGTGGTCAGTGAAATATAAGTAGTGGGCGATATAGAACCATGAGTAATTTGTTCCCAAAATCTCAGCCAATTTTTGTATTATTAATTTTTCTTCTCACATTATACATTTTTATAGTCACTTATATGAGTGAGACACCCTGTGAAGTGTCAGATGACTCATTATCGCTTATGCAGAACGATTTACTTACCATAGTGATCCAGTTACATATAAATATTTCACAATTACCCGGTCACAAAAATCACAACAAAACAAGTTTTGTTATGCGTCACTGATTGCGCAGATAAGGTGCTGTAAATCTGTGGCTCATGCTCGACAAAATGCTTAAGAGTGAATTTAATTACGAAAAAATAAAATTTTAACCACTCAAATTGTCATGCACCAAACTAAGACATTTTAAACTCAGCCATATACCTTGGGATGTTTTGATTTTGGTTATTTTTTTTCTGATGAAATTCATATTCTTTGGGTGTTTGAGTAGATAGCACGCTGTTAGCCAGGTTCTCACACATGTCATGATTACACTACACAATAGATCAATACAAAGTTACTTCGTATGGACAAAAAAGCTCCAAAACCATCAACGCTTCTATTTCATAGCAATATTAATGATTTTAAACTTTTTGTCCGATAAAAAGACATTTCTGATCTTTCAGTAAATGATTTGAATCCTAAAATAAAGCCTTTAAGGTGAATTTCCATCTAATAAGGCCACTTCTTTCGGGTGTCCTAGTTCATCTTGGTCAAGCCACTGAACTTATCCATGTATGAGCCATTAAAGAAGTGTGCTATATTTATATTCAGATTTACTCAAGGACTGTGCGTCCCAAGAATGCTGGTAGTAAGAAACCAATACATTCAATTCTTGATTCGAAAAATATTATATTTGATTCTCATAGCAATTCAAATCAAAAGAGGGAATAATTAAAAATGGATTTAATTTCAGAAAAATCCATCTAAATTTGGATGTAATTTTCTATAAAATACATCTTTGGTTGCTATGACTACGATTCAAGTGTTCAACAATTCAATTCCTAAATGTAAATATTCAATTCCAATTGCAATATCTAGATTTCAAGTTTTTAATAGTCAGATTTATTGATTGAGTAGCAAAATCATGATTTCATTACAGCCCGATCAATATTGGAATCTGTGTTACCAGTATCTGATATATCAGCCTCCACACTGATAGAATGGCAGCTAATTTGCTACTCAGACACCTGAAGAAAATGGATTCTCCAGAAGAAAATTAACAAAATGGGCAATATCTCATGATACATCTGGGTCTAGAAGATAAAACGTGAACGACACATGAAGAAAACAAAAATTCTGCCACCTTTCTCGGCCACATTGACCTAATGTTCTGACTTGCCATAGGAGATATAAATTTCACATTACAAACTTAACAATTGTAATGGACATCTAGAGCACCAGATCATATAACACACAGGATGATTTTTCTTTATAGAATTTCATCCAAGGCAAGTTCGAAAGCAGAGTCTAAATGGAGCCAAATAGCGGCCATTCAAATGACAGAGCTACTACAAGATAAAGTGTCATCAACCGCACTCTTAAGCAAAAAAACATACAGAACTACACTACCATGGTTAAAGCCTCCTACAACACACAAGAAATATGTGAGGACAATTCCAAAGCCCGAACCTACAGAGCTCAAAATGAACTGAAAAAACAGTCACATTCCTTGAACCGATATATATATCAGCGCAATTTTTGCTGTATGCCAATATGTCAGCATATCACAAATAGACATATGGGCATGCGTAATTCTTTTAAAATGATGTGTTTTTTGTTCCAATAGCAAATATTGCACAATATTTTTGCTCACATCTAGGAAAATCCCCAGAAATTGTTATTCGAGTGAGATTGGATTTTACGCACCTGAATGTTATAATATGCTCATTTGCCTTTCTTACACAAAAATACTTCTGCTTTGTTTCGCGTAAGATAAACATCGGTTATTGGTGGTCCAAAAAATGCCAAAATTTCGATATCGCATATTCGGGTTGCAAAAAATCAATATCGGTCGGGTTCTACTGGTAAGTACAGTCCCTCTATTCCAAAAATCTTGGCGGGGGAATTTTCCTTTCATCACTCCCCCTGATTGGACCTTGACCCTGTCTTATATTTTCCTTAAAATTATTTCCCAAATTGAATTTCATGTTTGAAGGGAGCTAAGAAATCTGGGAGACGACTTTAATAATTTCGAATCCTCTGAAGGATGATGATTATATGGAAGAGGTCTGGTGGATGCCTAACCAGTGCACAGAGTTCATGTAAGCACGGCTCATGGTTTAAACCACCGACCAGTTCTATCTGTCTATGCACAGGAAAAATAAGAAAGAAAATAAATCAAAAACCTTACACCCAATTAATTGCACGAGTGGTCGTGGTTTGCCATACAATTAGGCGGTTATATGTGAGGGCGATCTTGTTTTCTTTAGGGTGTCCTGAATATTTGTGTCATTTTTTTCGGACGAAGAAATACAGACATTTCAATCTGGTAACTTTCTTCTGATGGCAGCCATTGGCTACGGGTGTATCAGAGTAGCTGACATTCTGCCAGTCTGTACATGCAGTGTTGTGTATTTTGTGCCGTGTTTACCCAGTGAGTAATTGTTTAACGGCTCATGCTCGACAATAAAATATTTTCAAATGATTGTATGTTTCCTAAAAATGATCTACCGTACGTTTAAAAGATGCAAATATGATATTTTGTTGCACAAGACATGGTGACAGAATCTTTTTATTTTTTTTATAGCCACTTACTGGAGTGGATCATCCTACCCAAGCCCCAATACCAGCAGCCATGTTTGCTACATTTTCTTTGAAAAGAACCCCCTTTTCTTTAGGTGTCTAAGTAGCAGAGTAGCTGACATAACTAACCATGCTCTGTCATATATCGTTTGCTCATGGTGATGCTAAGAGATAAATAATCAAAAGGAAACAAAAAAGTCGTAAAATTATTTACTGTTGCCCAGGGCAAATACCGCTCACTGCCTTATTATAGTGTTTGAGTCATCTAGTACATTTCAGAGCAGATCTTCGCCACAAAAAATTACGTTAGTTCGTTAGAATGAGATAGGATTTGATTCTTATCGCAAGGGAGAGGAAAGCCAAAAACACAGTTTAACGATCGTGCAGACATCGGTTTCAAATCGGGATAAAGATATATGTCATGAAATTGTGCCATTTGCTAAATTTTCTTCTGGTGGGCACATTTTCTTTGGGTGTTCGAGTACCTGGCAAGCTGCTTCACTGCACTATATAATATTCCTGGTTATCATGAAAAACTATGCCATAATACAAGATACATATCATGGAGCTTACTTAGATTTCGGGATTGTGTCACATGACGTGTCTACATGGGGATTGATGATGACATAAATGAAGCATTACCAGTGGTGTGTTCAGAACCTCGATGAGGTGATGGGTCAAAATTTTAAAAATTCATGAGGTCTAATTATGACAATATAATGGGTGCCACAGGCAAAAAAATTCTTTTTGGAAATCAGTGAGTTATTCTCATATGTTTTGTGGGCGCGATGGCCTAGTGGTTAAACATGTACCGTAGGCATCACAGGATGAACATCTCAGGTTCGAGCCCCAGCGAGTCTGACTCGCTTATCCCTGCCCACCACTCAACTCAGGGTGTAATAATTTGGGCAGGCTAAGACGAACACGAAAAGATCACATCTTTCTAGTAATTGTAACCCTGTCTGCCTAGAAGTGGCCGCAGTCACAGGGCCTTGGACAAGGTAAATAGGCTAAATAAGCGTATTGTGGGTATGCGCGTCGAAGGCTCACGATACTTTTTAAAGCACTTTGGGGGATTTTTTTCAGACAACAAAAATGGGGATCATGACACCATCAATCCCCGCCTCTAAATACGCTAGCGAACATTACTACATGTGAGGGCGATCTTGTTTTTCTTCGGGGTGTCCCAGAATATTTGTGTCATTTTATTCGGATGAAGAAAAAGGCCCAATCTGCACCGCTATTTCATAGTAGCACTGATGATTTTGAACCGTTTTCTACAGTTTTTGTTTGCTACCCCACCCACACCCCCCCCCGACGACACTCAAATAGAGACATTTCAATCTTTATCATGAAATATTGCCGTCTGGAAACTTTTCTTCTGACGACAGCCATTGGCTACGGGTGTATTGAGCATCAGAGTAGCTGAAATTCTGCCAGTCTGTACATGTAGTGTTGTTTATTTTGTGCCGTGTTTTTTACCCAGTTTGTTTTAACCAAATATGATTTTTCAAGTATGAGCCACAGATGGGTCACGCAATTGTGGCACAGTCCCATCTCATGCTTGACAACAAAATATTTTCGAATGGTTGTATGGGTCCTAAAAATAGATAAAATAGATTTTGAACACATGGCAAATCAAGATGTTGCCACTCTGACAGCCGCAATGACCTACCGTAAATATTCTGACTTCCATAGAAGGTATCAATGTTACAAAATTATAAATTTTTTATGGAAGTTCACTCCAAGCAAGGCCAAAAACCGCCTAGATGGAGCCAGATAATGAACACTCAAATGACAAAGAGTTATTCCAAGATCAAGTGCACGATAAGCAGAAAATATCCCATACAGAACTAAACCACCATAGTAAAGCGCAGTGAGTGGTATCTAGAGCTGTGCGGCATCAGGTATATTTTGTACCGGCATACCGAACCCAAAATGCCAGTATTACTGATATGCAAAGCCATTTTCTGCTATCAAAAAACCTGCTGTTGTGTCGCTTTAAAGAGCCATGTGATGCCCGACCTAGTTGAAAAAAATCAGGTGCACACCTCTAAATGCGGGCGGGTTGTTGTTTCAGGACATTGCACAAGTTTAGTAAGTGGTCTAAACACCTGCTTTTTGTGTCGTTACTGGACGCGATAATGCATCAACTTGCAACCATTTAGGCAGTAACGTCATGGAAACCGGTATCAAAGCAAACCGACATTGCGAAAATTAACGCGATACGATATTTTAGAAAACTCGATAACGGTATTTACCGCGTCCTCTCCATATAATGCCCATTACTCTCCATATAATGCCCAGCTCTAGTGGTATCTGCCCTGGGTGAAGGCAAAACAAAGGTTCGAATACAGTGAGGATTGCATATGTGTGTACGGAGAGCTTGACATTTCTCCAACTCAAGTGTAATGAATCTTACAGGAAGAAAACAACTGTAAAAACTAAAACCGAAGCAAAACTTTCGTTTTACAACCTGGATAAAGTGGTCGAAGGTATTCGGATGTTGGGTTGTGAAAATTGTTATGCTACAATTTCCCGCTATCTGGATAGTACAACCCGACAAACCCGACCGAGCATTTAGTAAAATACAGACAAAGAATATAAATTATAGTTTTTACATACATACCTACATATCTATTTTAATTTTCCTCACAAAACATTGTACAAACATATTCGTAGGCAAACAATAGTGCATTGGGATAATCAGTATCGATTTAATATAAAATATTCAACCTCAACATTAGTCGCTAAAATCACTATCCCTAAATTTTCACACATTTTCAGACCGAATGTTTCTTTTTTTCCATTTTATGACAAAATTTTATCATTGAAATATTCTTTCAGATAAAAATTCTGCCAACCTTAGCAGTTTAGCAAAATGACTCTAAAACCTCTTGCACGCCTTCGATGCGCATTTTCTTTCGAATAGAACTGTCAATTCACAAATTTTCGTTGTCAAGTTGGACCCCAAAATATTGGAGAGCTTTCGCTGCCGCCGATTTTCCTCCATAACAAAAGCTTTGGAAGGACATGTTCCGGGCCTAGTGAAGTTTAGTACCATATTTTCCGAATTTCATTAAAATAAAATCTGGCGGAATATTCTCATCCTAACTAGGGGAGGCCAATGCTGCAAGCATCTGACATTGTCTCCCGGGGTAGGATGAGTCGCTTTCAACATGAGGAATTTTTATGATCATCGCATATATGGTACTAAACTTCATGAGACCCCATGTTCCTCCCACCGCATAGTACCCCCCAAACATGCACCTTGACCCCGTTTTATATTTTCCTTGAAAGAATTTTCCGATTGAATTTCATGTAAAATACAGAAGGCTTCTTCTTTTTCTTATCAGGCAACCGGTTAGCTCAATTGGTAAATCATTGGGAACACGCTTCAAGCTACACATCCTAATCACCCTAACACAGGTTCGAATTCTGAGGAATTATGATTATATGAGAAAGGTCTGCTGGACACGTCACCGGTGCACAGTGGTTCGCGTAACCACTGCTCACAGATTCCTCAACCAATCGGGTCTGTGCATGGACAAAATGAGATATATGATAAACTCCACCTAATTCGGAATTGATATCTGCGCCAGATGTCGTGGTTCGCCATATTTTCGACTTTCCACTCCCTATCCTATGGTAAATCTCACAATCAAGAAAACAAGAAACCTATGGCAAGTTGACTTCATTTTTCGGTTCAATGTATATAACACCAGCACATACTGTACTTATACGCAATGCCAGCAGCATCTGTAATCTGTAAATAAATCTCATCTAATAAATTTTCCACATCCTAATCTGCAGTCGATATTTGGCCACCCTGGCAATTATCCAGACATGAGATGTCACGCCATTCAAAAGCTGTCATCAGAAAAAAATTAAAAATAAATAAATATAAAGATAACATTTCAAAATACATCACTTGACCGCCTGCGAAAATCATTTCTGGTCGATGACTGACTGATATCAGATACCGGACCTGAAAATTGCGAACCAGCGGAGCAATAGCACAATTGTTTGGTTGTTTTCGGAACTTGCGCTTTATCTAAAAAATATTAATCTGCTCAGTGCTGTCAAATTTTTGGACGCTTCGGAAAAATGACATTCTTACAATTCAGAATTAGGCTATAATTAGTTTCGGGTCTAGTGAAGTTTAGTACCATATTCCCGAATGTCATTAAAATAAAAACTAGCAGAATATTCTCATCCTAACTAGGGGAGGGGCAATGCTGCAAGCATCTGGGATTGTCTCCCGGGTTAGGATGAGTCGCTTGCAACATGGGAAATTTTTATGATAATCGGAAATATGGTACTAAACTTCATGAGACCCTTAGTTTCTTTGCAAATCAAATCTGTTTGGATAAGTTAGTAGTAGCCTGTGCCTTTTTTGAATGGCCAGAGGTATTAATTATGAGGCGTCAACATGATTTACATATATCTGTAATTGTCTATTGCTAACATTGATTTCATATCTGCTTCAGCAGACTGTTTGTGCCATAATTCTGCTGGTAGATCACTCTCCATACCAGTAGTTAACTCATCTACAGTCTATCTACTTTGTTACCGTGACAATGTAAACTGCTCTTAGTCGCCCTCTTCTGGTTATTTTTTTTTTCTACACGTGCGTGGAATGTCTGTTATGATACATATCCAGTTTTGTGTTCATATTCATAATGGTAACCTCTTTTCTAAATAATATTGCACCTGATTAACCTCCTTAAATTTCTTTTAACTATATGTGGGGTTTTGATTGAACATACGGGAAAAATATTATCAATTCCATAGATATATATTCGGCGTATATATATGGCGTGACCAAACAAAATATTTGATTTATTTGGAAAATTCCGATTGGCACTGGAATTTCATTCGGTAAAAAAATAAAATAGAGATGTTTTGCGCGTAGTCTATTTGTTCGTCGTGCGCGATCTGTATTTTTTCCACAAACATTATGAGCTTATTAAACGTCCACACAATCGTGCGCATGTCATTAATGTGCGGTAGACATCAGAGGTAGCAGACACACAAAACAATGACGGCAATGGCGGGGGTTAACTATGAATAGAATGTTAAAAAATGCCTTAAAAATGCCTTAACAACGAATAAAAACAGCGTATATCAAAGTCATGTTGGTACAAATTCTCTCACTAAAATGGACCAATTCGTCATGGCACAAGAGAAAATTCTAGATGGATATAGATGGGAAAAAATAAAGAAATTTTGTCAAAAATGCTAAATCAAAACAGTATTTCAGAATGATCGGATTATGACAATGTTGATAACAATAGAGCACTGAATGGTGAAAAGAAAATGAAGAATATACATTTCTATAAACAAACACTACTATATGTGAACAAGACATAGTATGTAAGCAAAGTTTTGTAGTAAAAGCTGAGTAACTATATTAATCACAAATACATTGTAAAATTTGTTCTTATAAAATATGAATGTCTGCATTCCCTCTCTCAGAAAACTTGCTTATTAATGTCGTCTGGCGAGTCGTGTCTTTCCGCGAATCATTTGCTAAAATCGGGTCTTTCATATACTTTCAATTTTGCTTGTAAGCTTGGCAGATGACAGTGTGTCTCTGAACACCAGCAGCAAAGACGATGAGAAAAATCTGTGACAGGTTGCAGACAGTTTTTCCCGCAAAAGTCTTTTGGCATCGTTTGACCGTTTCGCCTAGAAAAATCCTTTGCTGACCTGGATTGAATGAAATGCCGATTGCTATTCCGCTTCACATTCTGCGACTTTATCAGACTGTATCATAAGAATCATGTTGGTGTTTTGTTCCTCTGTTACGAAATTCTTTCTTTCTCAACTACATTGTTTATTAGCTACGTAATTGTGAGAATGTTCCACCATTTGGACGTTGCTGGTTCTATACCGTTTGCGTCCTTTGCAACTCCAAATCATCATACGTATAAACCTATCATGTTAAATTTGGTGAAATAAGCTCAACTTGAAATAAACAATGGTGGATTAGTAACATAACATGGAAAGGCAAAATTGAGGAGATGAAGTTTCACTTTCATTTTTCTTTTTAAATACAATCACGACAAGTCATGTCCGGTTTACTTAATCGGTAATCGGTTTGCTTAATCGGCTTGGTAATAATATTTAGACCCCGGTCAACACAGTAGCTGGCAACACGAAAATCTAAATTTCACTCAAGAACTTTGGCTGCGTTGTTGTCTTTGCTGGTTTTACGTGGCGGACTTCCGATTTTGTTTGTTTGTGATGTGCAATAGCAATGCCGTCCCGATGCTATGGAAGACCTGGAAGAAATATCTGCAGAAGAAATCGACGGAAGAGAAGAAGGTAAACTGCTTACTTTTGATTTATTTTTAAGCAAACCTGAGCCTGAAAAAAATAAGGAGTTAAAAATTTAGCAGGCACAGGTTTTATCATAAGATCTCTTGTGATCTTTTGTCATAAGATCTCTTGTGTCTCTCTTGTGTCATTCGCTGTTATATAAGGTTTCAGATTTAATACTTGAAATATACACCTATATCATAATTTGTGAATATAATAATCGATGACAATTTACAAGTCTACTGTGTTGAAACCTGGCAACCGCATAGCTTGTTCACCATGTCAGAATGTGAATATAATAATCGATGACAATTTACAAGTCTACTGTGTTGAAACCTGGCAACCGCATAGCTTGTTCACCATGTCAGAAAAGAAAACTATGGCCGAATACACTGCGAAGTTGGATCAGTTAGAGGCAAGAATTATGAAAAAATTTGAAAATATCTATGAAAGCTATCGTGTGTGAAATTGTTGAAGAACTAATTTCTGAAAAAAGTTTTACAAGTGATGTGGATAAATCTTTTACTGGTAATTTTCAAAGTATAAATGAAAGATTGGATCAGATAGTAGCAAGCAGTGAAATACTGCGGTCTGAAATGAAGGCTGATGTTGCAAAACTGGACCTACGATTTGATCAAATGTCCATCAAAAACCAAGAACTTTCCAAGGCAGTAAAAGAAGTACAGGAAAGCCAGATTCTGATAAAATCATAAATTTGAAGAAAACAAAAGTAAAGTTGTGGAAATGGAAAACCATCTAGGCAGTCTCGAGCTGCAATTAGAAGCGATACAGCAAAAGTGTACTCAACTTCATGAAAGAATGGATAAGAATGATCAGGATATTGCGGATTTAAATCAATACAATCGGCGCGACAATCTGGAGTTCCACGATATCCCGGTACCAAAAAACACTGATTGTAAAACTGAGAACACAGATGAAACTATTACTAAAATTGGGAAACTGCTTGGTGTTAAAGTTGAAAAACTTGATATTTCCATTTCACATAGAATACCTTCGCAAACCAGAAGCATAGCTCCAATACTCGTCAAGTTTAGTACTCGTAATAAAAAGAAACGAATTTCTAGAGGCAAAAAAAAAGATTTCAGATATCACTGATTTTGGAATTCCAGGCATGAAAAATCTATATATAAATGAACATTTAAGAAAGCACCGAAAAGACTTGTTTTACGCAGCACGTGCTGCGAAAAAACAAAAAGACTATGGATTTCTATGGACAGCTAATGGGAACATTTATATGCGAAAAAGTGAAAATCATAAAAAAAATTGCAATCAAATCATTATCTGATCTTGGGAAGTTGAATTAGTACAGTGGTACGATTGATCTGCTTGGATTGTTCTTCTAGGCATAATGACAAACTTCCCCTGTATAGTTTGTGGCAATGAATGTTCATGGGAACAATCTGCAATATGTTGTGATATATGTGACAGGTGGGTTCACTTTGAATGTTCTTTATTAAACAAAGATGCATTCAGTGAACTTGCAAGCTCTGATCTTTCATATTACTGTTTCCCTTGTTTGAAATCTATTCTTCTACCCTTTAATAGGTGAACAACTTGAAAGTCATACATACAAGCGCAATATTTTTAATTTTGGTTTTGAAAATGTTAATGATTGTCGTACTGTAGACCTTAAAGATTTGTCTCATCAAGAGTTCATGTCTCCCATAAAAAATAACCGACTGTTTTTTCTCTTGCTCATTTTAATATAAGATCGCTACAAAAACACTCAGATGAATTAAGTGAATTTTTAATTGATATGAAACGTCGTCCTTCCATTATTGGTCTATCGGAAACCAAATTGCAAAGCGATCCTGTTAAAAATATTGACATCCCCGGATATAATTTTATTCATTGTCCCTCAAAAACAAGGGCGGGAGGTGTTGGATTATATATCGAAAATAGGTTTCCTTACAATATTATTGAGAATTATAGGTTATCAGGATTGGGTAGTGAGGAACTTTGGATAGAAATCCCTGTGAAATTTGCTGAACAATCTTCAATTATAATAGGAGTCATTTATCGACATCCCAACTCAAATACAAATTCATTTGTGGATAAATTGAGTGATACTCTGTACAATTTGTCTTATAACAAGAAACAGTTTTTTATTATGGGTGACATGAACATAAATCTGCTTGGCCAATCAAGATTCTCAGAAAGCTATATTGAAATGCTAAAATCGCATTCAGTTATTCCTCTTATAACACACCCCCACCAGAGTTACCCACAGTACCTCGACCATATTTATACAAATGTAAGCAACATATCTCTCAGTCCCATTGTTATACGAAGCAATATGACTGATCATTTCCCAATACTCTGCCGAGTATTACACAGATTGCCCACTTCTACATGTCGAAAAAGGTTAAAACGTGATATGACTGCATTCAATATAGAGTCATTTAAATTTGATGTTGCTAATAAATTTGCTAACTATGATATGTCCTTGATTGACGCCAAAAATTTTAATCATATTTTTGACAAATTTGTTCAAGATTTGAAAAAAGTTATAGAAAAAACATGCGCCTCTTAAAACTATGTCTCGAAAAGAAGTCAGGATAAACCGTAAACCCTGGATTACGCCTGCAATTCTAAAATCTATAAAAACTAGAGATAGAATGCACAAAACGTTATATTTAAATGGTTCTGTTATTGAAAGGAGGCAATACAAGACATATGCAAATAAATTATGTCATATAAAAGACAAATCCAAAGAATTGTACTTCTCAGAATCATTTCAAAAGAGCAAAAATGACATTAAACAAACTTGGAATAACATTAAGTTAATAGTTAATCTCAAGTCAAAATCCACTCCCAATTTGAAAGAAATAATTGATGAATCAACTGGAGAAAAAACTGAAGATACAGAAATTATATGTGAAATGTTTAATGATTATTTTTCTAAAATTGGTCCAAAACTTGCTTCCAAATTTTCGACATGTAGCGGGGGGCATTCGAGATATCTTGGTAGACCACAACAACAATCCATGTTTCTTGAACCGTCATCAGTTAATGAAATGGAACTTGTAATAAATTCTTTAAAAACCGGAAAGGCAGAAGGACATGACAAGATTCCTACTTTCCTCATTAAGATGGTAAATGACATTTTATCCCCTGTTCTAAATACTCTTTTAAACTATTCTTTAACCTTTGGTATTTTTTCCAAACTGTCTAAAAATAGCTCGAATAACGCCAATACTAAAGTCTGGAGATAAGCGATTTATTACTAACTATAGGCCCATTTCTGTTTTATCATGTATAGCAATTATTTTTGAGAAACTTATCCATGTTAGAATGAAAAACTATTTTGACAAATTTTCTATAATCAGCCATTGCCAATTCGGTTTTCGAAATAACCACTGTACCACTTACTCTGTCATGGATATTTTATCCAATTATCTTGATATAATTTCCAAAAACCATGTTGGTTGTAGTGTGTGTTCCTAGATCTACAAAAAGCTTTTGATACAGTTGACCATCGAATATTGATTGATAAGCTTAAACATTATGGTATACGTGGTGCAGCAAATAAACTCATTTCATCATATTTAACTAGCAGATTTCAATTTGTTAGCGCCGATTCATCTAACTCTCACTTGGCTCCTATTACTTGTGGTGTGCCGCAAGGCTCTGTTTCTGTCCTTGGGCCGACTCTTTTTTTAATTTATGTCAATGATATAGTTAATGCGACCGGTTCATTCATTAGACTTTTTGCTGACGACACCAGTTTATCATCATCATCTTTCGATCAAGATTCTCTGGAAAATAAAATGAATTTGGATTTACAAAATATTAATGACTGGATACTGTGCAATAAAATATCACTTAATCCAAAAAAGTCACAGGTTCTTATTATCAATTCCAAATTAACTGGAGGAAAATCTGAAAATTTCAATATTTTTGTCAATAGAATTCGTTTATCTATATGCCGGTCTGTGAAATATTTGGGTATTTACATTGATCAAAACCTCACATGGGGTACCCATATTAATCACTTAGTCAGCAAATTGTCAAGAGCCGTCGGGGTCTTAACAAAGCTCAAGTATTATGTTCCTAAAAATATTTTACGTACTGTTTATTTTTCTATTTTTCACTCTGTGTTACAATATGGTATAGTCTTGTGGGGAGTAGCTGCACAAACGCAATTGAATCCCCTCAAAGTACTCCAAAACAGAGCTATAAGGGTTATTTCCAAAGTTCCATTACGAACAACATTGAGTCCTCTTTATAAGAAACTAAATATTTTGAAACTAGATCACTTGTACCGATACGAGGTGGGCAAAATAATGTATAAATATAACTCTGGCACTCTTCCGGAATCTTTTGCTCTATATTTTTCAGCATGCAGTAGTGTACATTCCTACAATACTCGATTTTCTTCGAAACAGTCGTATCATGTTCCCAGAGCCGATAACAAAGTCCTGCAAAAATCCATTAAAGTTACTGGGGTTAAAATATGGAACAGCATTCCTGAGAATATCAAGGAATCCACATATCCTCTATTTAAAAAAAAATACTTGTGCTTTTTAATCAGTGATTACTGATATTGTGTTCTGATGTGTCTTATATTAAATCATGATAATTCATGCAGTGATTACTGATATTGTGTTCTCATGTGTCTTATATTAAATCATGATAATTCTTGCAGTGATTACAAGACATTGTAAATGTTTTACTAGTTATGTCTTTTTTTTGTCATTTATTGGTGATCATCGGTACTGAGGTATCCTTATTTACATATGCTATATACATACAGTTAGTTAGGATTCCTATAACCGTCTCATTTTGTCTTCTTGTATAAAGTTTCATTCTACACGATAGGCGTGATACATTGCTTTTGAAATACCATTGGACTGAATATTTAGCTGAGCTACTATTTTTTTTTTTATTGAACTACTATAGTTAGCAGCTATAGTGTTCCCCTCTGTTTATTTATTATATTGCCTCGATTACCTCTTTTTTGTTCTCTTTCGCAAATTTGCCAGGTATTGTTCCGGGCATTCTTGGTGTCTGTGTTGAATTTTAGAATACGAACACCAATGTGCTTGAATGCTATGTGGAAAATGAGAGTGTTAAAATATTTTCTTGAAAAGTGTCATCATTTGTAAGTGCAAAGATTATTATAGTTTATTGCAAATTTTTCTTTATATATATTTGGCAGGAATGGGTGATGGCAGACTTTGATGACCAACTGGTCGTATCGCCATTCCCCAGTCTGTACCGAAATACATATGCTGTGTATCTACATACAATTTAATGTAATATGTGTTGCATTTCTGGTTGACAAAATAATAAATTCTCTCTCTCTCTTGTACAGTAATATATACAATTACACGCACAAGAAATAAAAAACAAAGTTTCAGCACAATAATTGGATTTTTCAGGATACACAATATGGTAGAATTGGGAAAAAATCTCAATTTTCTGATAAAAAAATGAATAAATTTTTTTTTTATTGTAATTCACTCTAAGCGAGGCCGGAAGCAGCTACTAAAGGGAACCAACCAATGGCCACTCAATAGCAAAGAGTAGTACCAGAGACTGCACCCTTAACGGAAAACATCCCAAACGGAGCTGAACCGCCATGATAAGGTGTATTGAGTGGTATCTGCCCTGGGCGCTGGTAAAAAACCATCTACCACTTCTTTGCTTCCTTTTAGTCGCCTATTTAAAAGTACCACCAGCCTACAATGACCAAATCATTTCAAATCCCTATTTTTGCAATTTTTTCATTACCATAGTTAAGTACCATACTATAAGAAAGGCAGGCTTGTGCATTATGCTAAGTAGTCCTGTCAGTGCGGACTAAAGAATCACTCTAGCGTATTTTCTGCCTGTCATGAGAGGCAACTAAAAGGAATAATAAGACGTAATAGATGCTTCTAAGTCAATATATTATTTATTGGTAGAAACAACACTCCCTGTTGAAACAAACTTGTGTGGTTTGTTTTTCTAATTTTAACATGCTGTTACAAATCTTATTTACCTATATCATGTCATAAAAATACCATTTATTATGAAACCTTGAACATTTCATATTTCCAATGGTTGACAAAACCAAAAGACACTCTCTTTTCTCTTTTGCGCCTTCTAAAGGACAAAGCTGCTGAAGTATCACTATAAAGTACAGCAAAAGCTGCGACAAGAAAGTATAAATGATACAGCAGATTGAGCAATTTTGGCAGAAAGTTTCATATCGAAGCACACAAGAATACAAATGTTACTTGTCACAACAGTTCAGAAACAAATAGAAACCCTTTTATATTAAACAAAATAAATTTGCCAATAACGCGACACCCCTTCCAACTGAAGGTAGACCGCAACATAAACAAAATAACGTTTGAATCTGACATTGGCAAATTATTTGACATCGCAAAAAATGATGTGCAAGGTATTTCAATGCATTACATGGCGAGTAAGATACGGTGTTTTCGGAAGATCAATAAGGCCCTAGGGTCGCTACATTTGGAGGGCGAATTGAACAATTGGGAGAATCTTTGAAAAGCAAACAAGTAAATTTGATATGAGAGTAGTAGTTTGTCAATGTCAATTCAAACCTCGTTTTTATTGCATTTTACCTTCAGTTAGATGGGATATTGGCAAATCTATGTTGCTTGAAGGGTTTCAATTCGTTTCTCTTTATTGTTGTAATGAGTGACACCTTACATTTGTATCCCGGTGTGCCTCCATAGGAAAGAAGCAGCTCCTAAAAGGAACCAACCAATGGCCACTCAATAGCAAAGAGTAGTACCAGAGACTGCACTTTTAACTGAAAACATCCCAAACGGAGCCGATCCGCCATGGTAAGGTGCAGTGAGTGGTATCTGCCCTGGGCGATGGTAAAACCATCAACCACTTGCTTTTTTTTAGTCGCCTATTTGAAAGTCCCAGCCTACAATGACTAAATCATTTCAAATCCCTATTTTTTGCAATTTTTTCATTACCATAGTTAAGTACCATACTATAAGAAAGTCAGGCTTGTGCATTATGCTAAGTAGTCCTGTCAGTGTGGACTAAAGAACTACTCTAGCGTATTTTATGCCTGTCGTGAGAGGCAACTAGAGGAATAAAAGACATGATAGATGCTTCTGAGTCAATATAATATTTATTGGTAGAAACAACACTCCTCGTGGAAACAAAACGTGTGGTTTGTTTTTCTAATGTTAACATGCTGTTACAAATCTTATTTACCTATATCATGTCATAAAAATACCATTTATTATGAAACCTTGAACATTTCATATTTCCAATAGTTGGCAAAACCTTCCAAAGAACAAATCTGCTGAGGTATCACTATAAAGTACAGCAAAAGCTGCGACAAGAAAGTATAAATGATACACAAGATTGAGCAAATTTGGCCGAAAGTTTCACACCGAAGCACACAAGAATACAAATGTTATTTGTCACAACAGTTCAGAATCAAATAGAAACCCTTTTATATTAAACAAAATAAATTTGCCAATAATGCGACACCCCTTCCAACTGAAGGTAGACAGCGACATAAACAAAATAAAGTTTGAATCTGACATTGGCAAATTATTTGACATCGCGCAAAAAATGATGTGAAAATAATTCAATGCATGACATGGCGAGAATAATATGGTGCTTTAGGAAGATCAATGAGGCCCTAGGATCGCTACATTTGGAGGGCGACTTGGGTTTCTATTAGTTCTTTATTGCCGTAATGAGTTACAGCTTACTTGTATCTTGGTGTGCTTCCATATGAAAATTTCTGTCAAAATGGTTCAATCTTCGTTACTGTATCAATTATACTTGTTTGTACTTGTTTATTATACTTGTTCGAAAAAAAACTCAGTAACACATCTCTTTTCGTTGGAAAACGCAAGTGAGAAAATAGAGTATCTTTGGGTTTGCCAACCATTGTAAATATGAAATCTTTGGATCGAGACTGCCTGCCAATTTGAAAATTCGTTTATAATAAATGTTATTCTTATGACATGATATAAATAAGAGATGTAGAAATACGTTAACAATAGAAAAACAAACCACACATGTTCCACGTATTGTTTCGACATTGACTTAGCTATTATGCTTTCAATCCTTTTAGTCACCTCTCACAGCAAGCAGGATATATGTTGGGGTAATTCTAAAGCCCGCATCTACGAGACTAGTTAGCATCGACTAGTTAGCATTCGAGCTACGCATTTCTGATCATTAGAACGAAGGTTTGAAACCCGTGAGGGATGATGATTATATGCGAGAGGTCCGCCGGACGCCTCGCCGGTGCACGATGGTTCACAGAGACGCCGCTTACGGCTTCCTCCACCAACCAGGTCCATGCACAGGAAAAATGAGAAATACGATAATCAAAAACCTTCACCCCAATTTGGAACAGGTATCTGCACGAGAGGTCGTGGTTTGCCATATGGTTAAGCTGTATTCTCGGCTTTCCTCTTCCACAGGATAAAAATAATATCCCATCTTATTTTTGCCAAAAATTGAGTTTTTTTATCGTTGCCAGATTTTGCTTGGAACTGAAAATTTCAAACTTCAACACTTTTTCGAATGAGTTAAAATTTTTTTGTGTGTTGTTTTATTACTCCTTTTAAGGGGGTTGTAGCTATGTTTTTCAAAGATTTTTTCGAACCACTCAAATATAGAGCACATAATATTACATAATAATCAGTGGAATAGTGAAGATATAGCATACATAATTCTACTTAATATACACTCAAACATATTCAATCAGATGATTTGATCTTCACTGATTCTAATATACTCATCTTCTCTATATCAATCATCTCCCATTTATTCTTCTCAAAATCAAACTTCTCGATACTGTTGGTACTGAACAGAAGAATACGATCAATCTATATTAAGCAAGTGTGATGGCCAGCATAGATAGGAATCATATGGGCGATATCGAGTACCCAAGTACAGTAGCATTCGGTATTTAATAATAATTATCCAGGCAATGACTTCAACTTATATTCAGAAATTTATGTGAAAGTGCGTTGTACAGTAGAAGTTCTATGGAATGTTTTCCACAGGGTGACGTTGCTGGTTTTAAATTTTATGTAGAACTATTTTGTCGTAGTATTTATAGTTATTTCTTTTCTTCCTTGGTTTTGCTTTCAACCTTGTTTAGAGTGCATATCAATTTGAAAACTTCACAATTCAAATTTTCCAAACTCGGTTCGAAATCATCCAATTTCTCAGACCACAGACAATACCCCTCACCAGTCTTAAGTGCTAACATGAAAATCCTTAATTGCAAATAATAGGTGGATCTTTTTAGTTTCTCTCAACTTTCTTCTAATTTTGACCAGTTTTTTAATAACACAATATCTGATTCCAAATGTGCGGTGATATATATCGGTTGTGATGTTAAACATCACAGACATCTTTTTCATAACATAATACCGCATGTCAGAAATAATGTAAAAAGTTTCCAATGGAAACAGGAATACTGTTCATAGCAAAAGTGTGTAAGCAAAATGTGTCTTGTTTTCTATTATGGAGACGGTACTTCAATGTTTTGAAACATAGAAAATATCAAGATCATAATACGAAATAACATCTAAAATGTTTTATGCATGCGATTCATAAATTTTGGTGATTTTATACAGATTTACAGATTTTATACAGATTGAAATGAAAAGAAAATGTGATTCTTGCTGCATTTCGTGATGTGTTAAAATTCATATTCATCATCCTACCTGTACCTCCCTCCAACAGCATAAATATTCCCGCCAATCACAAAAGATCGAAACCAGCTACGACGAGTCAACATAGGAACTACTGTTGTCCAGGTGTTCGTGGAAATATTGTCTCGTTCGACTGTTGATAGGTGTTTCCTGATTGAAAGAAAACGATGTAAAGTAAATGGTATTGTCGTTTGCTACACAACATAAGATGAAACAATAAGATTTTGTGTATTAATGTAACAACGTCAACTCGGTCAGAAATATATTGACCAAACATGTTTTGTTAAGCTTGGGTCACTGATGGATCGCGCCGACGAGGCGCGGTCCATCTGTGACCCATGCTTGGCAAAATAAAATTTCTAATTGGGAATGCCGTCACCATAATCTGGAAATTACTAAGAGAACAACATCAAGAATTGTATCGATTGGGTAGTGATTAGAGACGGAAATACTGTGTGATCCAAGAAACATGTAGGATAGTAATATTGTGCGAATGTTTGGAATATTCTCTAAAAACACCAGATTTTTATAAAATATCCATTCGACCAGTATAAAACTAAATATCTGTTAGTGACATAAAAGCTGGTAAATATTGGTATAAAGCGCATTGTGATGAATCCTCAGTATCAGTTATGGAAGTTTCAATATAAATTATTCGTTTATGAAAAATGTCTCCACAATAATAAATTCACCTCCCAACACATATATCATTCCATCATGTTCAACAGAAGCAACTAATCTTTTCGCTTCACTCATCGGAGCAATAAATGACCAAGTTGATGTTGTTGGATCAAATCTTTCTACTTTGTTGGTGCAATAGTTGTGTACCAGACCTCCAATGCTGTATATGCAACCTGAATGCAATTGAAGTGTGAAGTTGAGATATTATCTTGGAATTATTTATTATTAATTCATACAATGACAATATGTATTCACGAGGATTTGACCTTTTGTTTTAAGACATTTATCGCAATTGTCAATGCACTTGGAAAATGCCTTGCCTGGTTTAAAATTGTAACTAGAAGAGAGGTTCAGCATATCCTTGGACGTATACCTACAGTTTACTCATCCGTGTTCATGAAATTCACTAATGTCAAATTCTCAAATATATATAAGTGTTTGACCAACCTTGTGTAGCCAATGCTTCTGAATCATAACTTGAAAGATTTTTGTTCTTTACTTTTTCCCACTTATTGCTTGTTGGTTCAAACTTTTCAACTGTATTTGAGTCATCATTAAAGTGTCCAACAATGTAAATATATCCTGCAACAAACAGTATTTAACATGAATTTCATAAAAGATAGTAAATATACTACATGGTTTTACTATCGCTCATGAAAGATACCACTCGCTGTACTTTATTATGCCAGTCAGATTTTTGGAATGCTTATAGTTTCTGATACAGCAAATACATTTTGTAGTAGTTTCCTACACTACTTCCGCCTTGCTTATGGCGAATTTCAATTAAACTTGTTATTTGATAAAATACATCGAATATAGTATGCCCTCAAGTTACTATGCTCTGAAAAAGATCCACGCTCAGTGCACTGGCATTATAAGAACAAAGAAGCTTATAGCACTGAACAAAAATATTTAGATCAAAATATTGTTTTCTGAACATTTTGGCAAGTGTGTGCCATAGATAAACCATAACTCGTCGGCGCAACTCATCAGTTTCCCAAATTTGGTCAAACATCACTCGATAATATTCTTCTCGGATCAGTTTCTATCAAACATGTTGTTCATCGTTCAGCTTATTTCTTAGACCTCTGTACAAACACGCTGTGGTGTCTGTAATATTATATCAACTATGGTTTGTGGGTGGCCGTGTTGCAATTGACCCCCCTCGCAGACCGATAAAAACACAGAATGGCTCTTCATAGGGTTTAAAACACAAGAAACCTCAAAATTTTCGCAAGTCTTCTGCGTGCATGTATTGCAATTTTGCAAACCACTTTAAGCCTAGACGCGCAGGTTTGAAGGAAAATTCGCATTATCAGCGCGAATTTGCGCTTATTTTGTGGTAATTTCAAATAAAAACAGTCACGTGGCACGGTGACATCATTATTTAACTTCGAAAAAAATAAAAAAATTTCTACCTCTCCTTTTCAAGGTTCTGAGTACGCCATTGTTTTTATTTCAAACCGTATTTGTAGCATCAACTCACCTGACAAAACAGCAACAGGAGGGCAAGGGCCGTGGTCATATAACATATTCTGCATTTGTTCCCATGTAGATACATTGTCTGTATATTTCAATCGATGAACTGAACAATCATCAAAGAAAACATAGATGTTGTCACCAAGAGTTGCTGCAGAGAAATAAGTTCCTGATCCGCGAGGCATGTCCTGCATAAGAAGTAAAAATGTTTCAATAAAAATATTCATTTCTATCATCTTATTTCGCTTGAAGAGCATGAAGAGTTAAATTCTTGATACGTAGGCCTACGTACAATAAGAATTTTTGTTCAAAAAAAGAAAGAAAAAAGCAACTTTGTAATGTGAATCCATCATGTTTAATGAAAATTATATTTTTTTAGTCATAAACAATTTTTAAGTTACATTTTCAATTGTCTAATTAGCTCAAAACACATAATTTCGAATTTCTAACAGAAAACGGAAATGGTGGAAGATTTTGAATTCTTTCTTATATAATTTTTATTGCTTAATTAGCTGAAGTACATATTTTGGTCTTTTGAACTCGGTAAAATATATCGCATCACCATCCAACGAACTGCTATATCAATCAGTGATATTGAATAATAAGCCTGCATGTGTATGAGTTAGGAGGGTGTGATTGATCTGTTTGGAGAAAGCTGAATTTTGGATGTTTAGTTTGCGTCATAGCCAAAAACATTAGTTTGGAAAGCGAATGCCTCAAAGTGATTTCCTTCCGTCGGCGTAGCTCTGCTGTCGGATCATAGACTTAGTGGTCACGCAGGTTGGACAGTTTCGCCAGTAATTAAGAGAGAACGATCATCGCATAAAACATGTGTGTGTTTTGAAACAAAATTATAGTTTAACTGTCACACAACATTTCGATACAAAAATCGTGAAAACTGGTTTGAGTAGTAGTCAATTGAAAACAAAAGTTAATTATTACTGAACTCCGAGAAAATAATTTCATATTTTGCAGGGACCGCGTGGTGTAACCCTTCAACCATTCATTGAGCAGATTAAAATGCGTTGAGTTATTACCTTCCTATGTCAAGGTTGAGTAGTTGTCATCGTTTTTTAAGTCAACCTTGCTAATTTGTTTCACATTTTGTTTATCTCTATATTATAACATATTATTATCTCGGGTACCCTTATTGTCCAAGTGATCACCAGTTGGTTCTTTTCAGGCGCTGCCCCCAAACCTTTCATATTGTGAAAAATAGGAACACTTGTGTAAAGGTCTTGAACTTTATGTTGTCAACCGATTTGCCTGAAATAAACTTTGAACTTTGAAATACCTCACCTTTCATGAGTAACTCAATTTAAAAATTGTATTTTAAACATGTTCCGTCTGGTCTGATTTACTGAAGGATCACATGTCATGCTCTTCAAGAAATAATGATTCTGATCGGAAATCACGATCAGCATCAAACAATTCAGGTTTGGACAACTAACCTGAAGCTTCTTCCATGTTTTCCTCTCCAGATTCAAACACTGTAGAGTCATTGATTCTTCATTAAATTCGTAATCAAACACCACAACTGTAAAACAAATCATGTTGAATATACAATATATATCTACTGGATATTGAAGAGCAATGTAATGTATTTTTCCCTTCAAATCAATAATATTGCATTGAAAACTGAGAAAATGAACTAGTATCTCTCCTGCTATAGTTACTCGAGGAGTTAATAACGAAAGAATATATATAGATTCCTTGTTCGTTCAAACCTACGCAAGTTAGTTGACTTTGGGTTTAGTTGTGGATTTGGATTCATCAAATGAACCTACCAAGGTAAAAACCTGAAACCTTTTGTTGAAACACTGGTATTGACGTATTATGATTTATAGTTGCAGTTATAAGCCAACGGCTGATATACAAACGCATTCTAACTACAATCTAGTTTGAAGCTCTCGATATAAGGAATAACCACATCATTACTCAAGTTCCATTGTTTCGAATACTCAGAGGCGTGAAAAAAACATTTAAACAAACATACAGTGCATATATCTTATTATTTTATGCGTGTGAAAATATGATGATGTTAAACAGAGACAATGGAATTATTCGGTCATGTCATCATGATAATTATTTGTGCTGGACAAATGAATCCACTAATATATTTAACACTCACTTGATTCATCCACCTTCACAGCAATATCTGAAGCACCAACATTCAAACTGTCCATCACTGATAAAAGAAGAGCTTGAGAGAATTCAAGACAGGACTTCACTATTGGCTGAAAATGAATTGCAAATTTAATTTAAACTGTTTCAATTAAAAAATATATATATATATTGGGGAGGTTGAAAGCGCAAGCGTGACGAAGGCCTGAATTTATAGGCACCCCCAGATTATGCTGATATTTGCAGAGTAGAGTTTTTCTTTCTCCATGAATAATCACCCACCAACTTCTATAAGTACAAAACAACCAACCTCATTTTCAACTAGGAATCTCCTATAAGTCGCAGGAACATTCTTCAAATTAACATATGTATTGAGTTTCTTCAGAAACTTCCTGCGATTCTTCTCTTCAAATTTTATCCAAGAAATCATAGCTTTCAACTTGATCGCGTCTGTTGCCTGAAATGAATAAATTACTTGTGGAGTTGAAAGTGACTAAAACACTTAGAATATGAAGTCTATGTAAATACGAATACAAAATTACTAAATTTCTTTCTAGGAGGTAGTTGAATTTTTTCTCAATTTATCTTACGAGCAAGTTTTTATGCCGCATTCGAACCAGCTAGACGCCATTTGTATACAAAGGTATCAAGACAAGAAGTGTAAACTTTGACAATTTGACAAAAGGGTATAGCAGTTAATCAGGGAAAGGGAACATTATCTAGGTGGGAAAGGGGAACGCTAAGAAAACGGAATCTTATCCAAACGGAAAATTGTATCTTGTAAGTTTAGGGTGTTTCGACATTTCAGACATTGTTTTTTTTTCCCGAAAAAATGTTACACGTTACCTTGTTTCCTTCTCCTTTGACCAATCTCAGCATTTCCTTTTCTTCAAGTTGATCAAACTCACCCAGAACTGAAATTTCGTCAAATCGCTCCATTGCAAACTCCTCACATTTTACTTGTAATTCTTTGTAACTGAACAGCTTTGCGATTCTTTTTGTTACAAAGAATAATTTTGGATCAAGATTTTGTTCAAGTGAATCAATGATTCCGTCTGATAATTCTGAAATTAGAATGATTGATAACAGGTTAGAACGATTAAAAAATTGGCGATGTTGGAAAAAGAGAACGATGACGGGAATAGAAGACAATAATTGGATAGGAGAAGGAAACAACGCGGGAGTGAAAAAACATTGGGTGAAGAGGGATCATTTACGGTGTTGGAGGTGATAGTAACAGTGTCGAAAAGTGGGAATAATTGAAAGGGTGAGATGACGGAATACGGATGCAATAGGAGGAGGAAAGACTGGCGGGTTGGGACAAGGAAACACTGACAGGAGGATGGAACACTCATGGACTTTGTAGTGGAAATATTGAAAATATAAGAGGATGGGCACTGACACCCTATTTTTTCGAAAGCGAGAAGGAAACTACGGCAACACGTTTTTGCCAAAAAATGGAGACTTATACCCTTGCAGGTGGATTTGGACAATCAGAGAGACTCTAATCAACATTGTCACTTGTTTCTGGATGTGAGGTTTGTGCATCTAGGTCATAACAAACCTTGGGGAGCGCATTTTCGCAATGGTGAAGTATAAACGGCGCTGCTTTTGATGGTATGTTCATTTTGCGAGGTTTCGGCGGTTGTACGTTATGGTTCTAGAAACAACAAATACATTCATATATTGTATCAGGCTGCATCGTCAATCGAGTTGCCTGAATTGACTGTAGGTTGTCTCTGTGTATCTTAATACATAATATTGTAATACTTTTGCTTTTTGTATAGACCAAGTGTGTTCGATTTATAAATACATTTGGTCATTTACTGCAGTAGATGAGTGTCAAATCTTCGTAACAACTCAAACATAATAGGTTTGCACTCACTTTTCAACTGTAGTAATTGAGCTACATGCACCAATGCTTCAGCATATTCATCGGTAGTTGATATTTGACCAGTGTAAATATATTCTATGGATTGTTTCAAACAAGTTGGGTCGACACCTTTCATTTCAACTCGACCAGACTTTGTCTCGACAGTCTGTAATAGAAGTTCAAGTTTCAAACTAAAAGTCTAACCAACAATAACAACAAGCCGAGCTGATTTATAGAATATCTTACAAGCAATTGTATTTGCTTGACGAATGCTATATTGAGCAGTTTATACCAGATTTCATATGTCGCACATTTCCTCCTCACATGTAGTGACACAAAAATATATTTTGTCTCGACTATCTATAGGAATGAATATAAGAGATTATATGCGCTCATTGGAGTCTTGTGTGTATAAAAGGCTGCGAATATTTAGAAAAACTACGAGCCTTTTTATTCTGGTGCCAAATGGTGAGATATAATGTACGGTATATGTTTGAAAGATAAAAGATCATACCTAACAACTCCCACTACAAACCAGCATTGCTTTGAAATAATCAGATCTTGCGGATATAATAGCTAACAACTTACATTATGAGCCAGCATTGCTTTGAAATAATCAGATCCTGCCGATATAATAACTAACAACTTACATTATGAGCCAGCATTGCTTTGAAATAATCAGATCCTGCCGATATAATAACTAACAACTTACATTATGAGCCAGCATTGCTTTGAAATAATCAGATCCTGCTGATATAATAACTAACAACTTACATTGTGAGCCAGCATTGCTTTGAAATAATCAGATCCTGCCGATATAATATTCTTATGAACAGACATTTCTTCCGAACCAACTATGATAGCGAAGTCACAATGTAAACCACCGTCTTTTTTTCTTGAACTGAAAAATATCAAAGATTGAAAGTTTGATTTACGTGATTCCATAAAAACGTGAAAAATACCAAAAATTGGTTTAAAATTCAGGACAGTAAAACCGATAATACGACACAGGTTATCTGATCTGCTGTAGTGAATCAGTTACATTTTATATTGCCCTGCGACGCTCTAAATCATATTAAAATTGTCCTTTAGTTTGAAATATTCTTCGATGGACACAAACTATGAAACGGCAAGATGTTAAATGATATATTTTTTTTTTTGAATAATTTGAGGAGAACATGGTCTAATGCGAAGGTACGAAAAAGAGTATGGTACGGTACGAAATAAATATCAAACTTTGTACCGTAGTATACCAAGTACGAAAATTTCAAAATGTATCGTGTCGTGCCAATCTTCGCACCGTACCATACGCACCGCCTTTCTTGCTAACTCGCGTGTTCTTCGACTAGACTTGGGACTCGTAATGAAGTCTCCGATAAGAGACTCGGATATGAGGTTACTGAAAGCTGAAATTCGACCAAAAAGAAGCGTTTTATCATCGCCAGGGCAGATACCACATGCTGCAGTTTGTTATAGCAGTTCAATACTTTTGGGGATGTTGTCCACTGAAGTCCAGTTGCTACTACCACATTTTGAAGCCAGGACTTTGTTGAAAAATGGCCATGAGTTGGTTAGATTTAAGCAATGCTTAAATATATCTAACGAAACTGAACTATTATGGTAAAGTGCAATAAATGATATCTGCCCTGGACAATAATAAAATCATCTTCCACTTTTATTTCTTAAGTCACTTTATACAACACATAGGAAATACTTGGGACTATTCCAAGTCCGTACCTACAGAGCACTAAATATAGATATAATATATCCATTATGATTTATCTCAAAACATAAGTTTGATAGGATACGTGATACGTGTCAATTCAAAACCAATCCTCACTTTCTTATTATTGACCCAAAACTCACTCTTCAATTTGTGGTAAAAATGACCATAAGATAAATGTGGAAATAAAGAAAAATTACATCACAGATGACAAAATGAGGTGGATTACCCGGTGTGCCTACCAACGGTCAGGGATACAGGAAATTGGAGATGGGTCGATACCAAAATTTTCGCCGATACCACTTTTATAATTATATTCCGATACCGAGTACTTTATTAAATATGTTTAAGGCCTTCCTGTATCCACATACTTGTTATGGTTGAACCCATGTATGTGTGCGCCTACGTACGTTTGGACCCTTGAACTCTTGCATCCATTTCGGGCGTGATGGCCAAGTGGTTAAACATGTTGGCATTGTAGGTTGACGATCTCGGTTTTGAGTCCCGGCGAGTCCGGCTCGCTTATCCATGCCCACCACTCAACCTAGGGTGTAATAACTTGAGTAGGCAATCACGAACACGGAAAGATCACATCTTTCCCACAATTGTAACCCTGCCCGTCTATAAGTGGCCGCTGTTACAGGGCCTTGGACAGGGTGATTCACTCTGAGAAAAGTGGCTATAAAACAAAAAAAAATGGAGTGCAAACTTATATGGATGAAAATATACCGAATTGATGCTGCTTTCAAGCATACATGGGTCCAAAGATTGAGAGCAAATGTTCGTGGTTACACAACTAACATGACACCTATCACCTTTTTCTGCATCAAAAAGAGTATATAGTGAGTGGATTGACAGTTTTTATTTACTAAAAACCCGAGGTGCAAATAAAATTGTTCATGCGAGCATGCCCCTTTTAGGTATTTTTCAGGGCAGTGAAATGCAAGGTCTTTCCATTTATTATCAGTAAATAAAGCATATTCGTACGCTCCGCTGTAAAGACGTATCTGGTATCGGTGATAAAAATTTTCCGATACCAGTACCGATACTTCAAAAATCCCCAATATTTGCCGATTTTGATACATCGGCCCATGTCTACCGGATATATGAAGAGACAAATAATATTACAATAACCAATTGATCAAGTACATATGAAAACCGACACAACATAATTACAATATTTGAAATCATTCTCATAATCAACCAAAATTATCCAACATTAGTCGAAGCCAAATGTACTCACCTGTTAAGTTCTTGTAGAATTCCATTTGCATGTTCGCTATCATTTATTTCAATCTTTAGAGACATTTTGAATATCAGATGACAAAATCTACTTTATATTAAACTAGAAGCTATAACATGAAACAAACAAAATACCAAATTAATAGCAACACACACTTTCATTCTTTTGGAAATTGGGGAAGGTAAAGCAGTACCACTATCTATAATCAACCACAAACGATCATTAATATTTCAAAGGATTCAGTAAAATGTAACACCAGCAACTGTAGTGGGCGCGATGGCCTAGTGGTTAAACATGTTGGCTTCGCAGGTTGAAGATCTCGAGTTCAAGCCCCGGCGAGCAGGCTCGCTTATCCATGCCCACCACTCAACCCAGGGTGTAATAACTTGGGTAGGCTAAGCCAAACAGGAAAAGATCATATCTTTCCAGTAATTCTTACCCTGCCCATCTATAAATGGCGCTAGTACTGGGACTTGGGCAAGGTGATTCGCTCGAAAAAGTGGCTATAAAAAAAAACGTACTGCGAGTGGAAAACGTTACATACATAAATGAACTGAAGTTACTAATATCTGTCCTGGACTATTAGTAAATATTAAACCTTGCTCTCTTCAGGCAATTTTAACGACACAGATAATACAACTTGATAAATTGGTTGACTCTTGACAAAACTGCTTTTGCACAACCAAATATTTTTTGAATTATTGTTTCATTACTGCTTATTATGCAGAAAAATCATGATTTAAGCAAAATAATACGATATTGAGGTGACTTTATAACAGTGGCCTCACATGTATATTTGGCTTTGATTGCAAAATCCCTATATATTATATGAGGTATTTACTGTTGCCCAGGGCAGATACCGCTCACTGCCCTTTATTATAGTGTTCGAGTCATTTAGTGCATTTCAAAGCAGAGCTATAAAAAAACGTTAGTTCCAAGATTACGGATTAACGATCGTGCAGACACCGGTTTTAAATTGGGATAAAAGTTTAGCTAACAAATCTCTCATAAAAGCAATGCTTACATGATTCACCGTGCACTGACAAGGTGTCCAGCACAGCTCTCGCATAAAATCCTCCCAAATGGGAATCGAACGGGGTCAGAGATGATCAGAGATGCGTAGCTTGAAGTATATTCCCAACACTTTACCGAATGAGCTAATCAGCCAATAAGGGGAAACAATATCTTCTGCTTCGGGCCTAACATAGGACGACTTTCAGTAACAAAAAATCAAATATTGTAAAATTTTATAACCTGAGAGAAAATTATTTGCTGTTTATATATCATTTTTTTATCAATAGAAAAATCTAGAAAAAAAATAAAACATCGATAATAAGTCAAATTTTGACATCATAATGGGTGCCACAGGCAAAAAAAATGTTCTGGAAATAGGTGTTTTTATTTTTATATGTTTTATGGGCGCGATGGCCTAGTGGTTAAACATGTTGGCATCATAGGTTAAAGATCTTGGGTTAGAGCCCTGGCGAGTTCGGCTCGCTTATTCATGTCCACAACTCAACCCAGGGTGTAATAACTTGGGTAGCCGAACAGGAAAAGATGACATCTTTCCACTAATTGTAACCCTGTTCGTCTATAAGTGGCGACTGTTACAGGGCCTTGGACAGAGTGATCTACTCTAAAAAGTGGCCATAAATCAAAAAAAATTTTTATTCTTTACATACAAAAAACGTGTCTGCCGCACTGAAATTTATTTGAAAAAGGGATTTTGGGGTTTGAAATGAAAAATCTCAAAAACATGAATACTGCAAAGCTGTGTCCAGGGTGGCCGAAATCCTGTTTTTTTCCAGTTGCCTGAAATATTTACTTTGGATGGATTTTTACAGCAGTTTCGATGATTTGATTTTTGTTCTATTCAGTAGCTACCAGACACTCGAAGAAAGACATTTTAGCAAGAGATGTATTATGAAATAAAGCCCATTTGCTGAATTTCCTTCTGATAAGATCCATCTTTTTCGGGTGCCTTAGTAGCTAGAAGTCTAGCCGTGTTTATTATTTAAAATTTTGAAATCCATTGAAACTTGCATGATTTTCAGAAATTATTTTGATTCTGTTTCAGGTCGACAGGGACTTGTGAATGAGCCATGAAGTGACACCTAACAAATGACGTGGGTTCAAACCACAATGAAGTATGTTAAAAATCGACAAACGAAAACAGCTTCAATAGGAAAAATATTGTGATCAGATATAAATGTAAACATTGTTAATAGCATGCTGTATAAAAATAAAGTTCATCCTGTCCTGTCTCACATTTTATTTGTTGTTCTTGTACATTGAATCCTTTATTACTGGGGCGAATACACATATTCACATACTAATCATAGGGACAATGGAATTAAATAATTCAGGAATTCGTGAATGAATCAAATCGAAAATTATAATAACCAAATTAAAAGTCCTGTAGGTACGGGCTTTAGAATAGTCCTAATTAGGGCTGGGCAATTCGAATCGATTCGAAGCATGATTTATTCAATTCAATCGTGAATCGTTCATAGGGAAAAAAAATTGCCAAATGAAGTGAAATTTTTATTTTAACAACGAAATGCAATCGATTTTTGACCAAATTTGACCAAAATCGACCATATTTCAACGTCGAAATATGAAAATTATTGCTCTTAGTGCGAATTGAAAATACACTACGAACTATATATTTTTTCACTTCGATGGAGACAAGTTATAACAGTAAAAATGGGATATTTGTTATATACATAGAATTAGTGATTCAATCCGATTCGAAAAAAATAATCGAATCAAATTCCAAATGATTCGGTTTTGCCCAGCCCTAGTCTTAATGTCATCCACTGGCAAGGAACCAGTGTTTTTTGGTGGTCAGTGAAATATAAGTAGTGGGCGATATAGAACCATGAGTAATTTGTTCCCAAATCTCAGCCAATTTTTGTATTAATTTTTCTTCTCACATTATACATTTTTATAGTCACTTATATGAGTGAGACACCCTGGGAAGTGTCAGGTGACTCATCATTGCTTATGCAGAACGATTCACTTACCATAGTGATCCAGTTACATATAAGGATTTCACAATTACCTGGTCACAAAAATCACAAAAAAACAAGTTTTGTTATGCGTCACTGATCGCGCAGATAAGGTGCTGTAAATCTGTGGCTCATGCTCGACAAAATGCTTAGAGTGAATTTAATTACGAACAAATAAAATTTTAACAACTCAAATTGTCATGCACCAAACTAAGACATTTTAAACTCAGCCATATACCTTGGGATGTTTTGATTTTGGTTATTTTTTTTCTGATGAAATTCATATTCTTTGGGTGTTTGAGTAGATAGCATGCTGTTAGCCAGGTTCTCACATATGTCATGATTACACTACACAATTGATCAATACAAAGTTACTTCGTATGGACAAAAAAGCTCCAAAACCATCAACG
Organism: Styela plicata; assembly: GCA_963675895.2. Taxonomy (NCBI): domain Eukaryota; kingdom Metazoa; phylum Chordata; class Ascidiacea; order Stolidobranchia; family Styelidae; genus Styela; species Styela plicata. The sequence goes on from OZ023148.1 coordinate 22,572,305, forward strand.
CTTCTATTTCATAGCAATATTAATGATTTTAAAGCTTTTTGTCCGATAAAAAGACATTTCTGATCTTTCAGTAAATGATTTGAATCCTAAAATAAAGCCTTTAAGGTGAATTTCCATCTAATGAAGCCACTTCTTTCGGGTTTCCTAGTTCATCTTGGTCAAGCCACTGAACTTATCCATGTATGAGCCATTAAAGAAGTGTGCTATATTTATATTCAGATTTACTCAAGGACCATACGTCCAAAGAATGCTGGTAATAAGAAAGCAATACATTCAATTCTTGATTCGAAAAATATTATATTTGATTCTCATAGCAATTCAAATCAAAAGAGGGAATAATTAAAAATGGATTTAATTTCAGAAAATCCATCTAAATTTGGATGTAATTTTCTATAAATACATCTTTGGTTGCTATGACTACGATTCAAGTGTTCAACAATTCAATTCCTAAATGTAAATATTCAATTCCAATTGCAATATCTAGATTTCAAGTTTTTACTAGTCAGATTTATTGATTGAGTAGCAAAATCATGATTTCATTACAGCTCGATCAATATTGGAATCTGTGTTACCAGTATCTGACATATCACCCTCCACACTGACAGAATGGCAGCTAATTTGCTACTCAGACACCTGAAGAAATGGATTCGCCAGAAGAAAATTAACAAAATGGGCAATATCTCATGATACATCTGGGTCTAGAAGATAAAACGTGAACGACACATGAAGAAAACAAAAATTCTGCCACTTTTGTCGGCCACATTGACCTAATGTTCTGATTTGCCATAGGAGATATAAATTTCACATTACAAACTTAACAATTGTAATAGACATCCAGAGCACCAGATCATATAACACACAGGATGATTTTTCTTTATAGCATTTCATCCAGGGCAAGTTTGAAAGCAGAGTCTAAATGGAGACAAATAGCGGCCATTCGAATGACAGAGCTACTACAAGATAAAGTGTCATCAACCGCACTCTTAAGCAAAAAAACATACAGAACTACACTACCAATGTTAAAGCCTCCTACAACACACAAGAAATATGTTAGAACACAATTCCAAAACCCAAACCTGCAGAGCTCAAAATGAACTGAAAAAACAGTCACATTCCTTGAACCGACAGGGACTTGTGAATGAGCCATGACACCTAACGAATGACGCGGGTCCAAACCCCAATGGAGTATGTTAAAAATCGACAAACGAAAACAGCTTCAATAGGTAATACATGCAGGGGTGCCCACAGGCGAGGCCTTGTAATCCGCAGGTTTGGGACTATGCTAGATAACCTCACCAGTACCTCTTATGTCCACATGGGATGGAACGGCAAGATGCAAGAAAAATATTGTGACCAGATATAAATGTAAACACTGTAAATAGCATGCTGTATAAAAATAAAGTTTATCCTGTCCTGTCTCACATTTTATTTGTTTGTTTATTTGTACTTGTACAGTGAATCCTTTATTACTGGGGCGAATAAACATATCCACATACTAATCATAGGGACAATGGAATTAAATAATTCAGGAATTCGTGAATGAATCAAATCGAAAATTATAATAACCAAATTAAAAGCCCTGTAGGTACGGGCTTTAGAATAGTCCTAATTAGGGCTGGGCAATTTGAATCGATTCGAAGCACGATTTATTCAATTCAATCGTGGATCGATCATAGGTAAAAAAAACATGCCAAATAAGGTGAAATTTTTATTTTAACGACGAAATGCAATCGATTTTGGTCAACTTTGACCAAAATCGACTATATTTCGACGTTGAAATAAGCAAATTATTGCTTTTAGTGCGAATTGAAAATACAAACTATAAATTTCTTCACTATCACGATGGAGACAAGTTATAATAGTATAAATGGGATATTTGTTATATACATAGAATTAGTGATTCGATCCGATTCGAAAAAAATAATCGAATCAAATTCGTATTCCAAGTGATTCGGTTTTGCCCAGCCCTAGTACTAATCCACTGGCAAAGGAATGTGAAACCAGTGTTTTTGGTGGTCAGTGAGATATAAGTGGGCGATATAGAACCATGAGTAATTTGTTCCCAAATCTCAGCAAATTTTTGTGATATTAATTTTTTTTTCTTACATTATACATTTTTATAGTCACTTGAAATTGAGTGAAACACCCTGGGAAGTGTCAGATGACTCATTATCGCTTATGCAGAACGATTTACTTACTATGTTTGAGTAGATGGCATGCTGTTAGCCAGGTTCTCACATATTTCATGATTACACTGCACAATAGATCAATACAAAGTTACTTCGTACGGACAAAAAAGCTCCAAAACCATCAACGCTTCTATTTCATAGCAATATTAATGATTTTAAAGCTTTTTGTTCGATAAAAAGACATTTCTGATCTTTCAGTAAATGATTCGAATCCTAAAATAAAGCCTTTAAGGTGAATTTCCATCTGATGAAGCCACTTCTTTCGGGTGTCCTAGTTCATCTTGGTCAAGCCACTGAACTTATCCATGTATGAGCCATTAAAGAAGTGTGCTATATTTATATTCAGATTTACTCAAGGACTGTACGTCCCAAGAATGCTGGTAGTAAGAAAGCAATACATTCAATTCTTGATTCGAAAAATATTATATTTGATTCTCAAAGCAATTCAAATCAAAAGAGGGAATAATTAAAAATGGATTTAATTTCAGAAAATCCATCTAAATTTAGATGTAATTTTCTATAAATACATCTTTGGTTGCTATGACTACGATTCAAGTGTTCAACAATTCAATTCCTAAATGTAAATATTCAATTCCAATTGCAATATCTAGATTTCAAGTTTTTAATAGTCAGATTTATTGATTGAGTAGCAAAATCATGATTTCATTACAGCCCGATCAATATTGGAATTTGTGTTACCAGTATCTGATATATCAGCCTCCACACTGATAGAATGGCAGCTAATTTGCTACTCAGACACCTGAAGAAAATGGATTCTCCAGAAGAAAATTAACAAAATTGGCAATATCCCATGATACATTTGGGTCTAGAAGATAAAACGTGAACGACACAAGAAGAAAACAAAAATTCTGCCACCTTTCTCGGCCACATTGACCTAATGTTCTGACTTGCCATAAGAGATATAAATTTCACATTACAAACTAAACAATTGTAATGGACATGTAGAGCACCAGATCATATAACACACAGGATGATTTTTTTTTTACAGAATTTCATCCAAGACAAGTTCGAAAGCGACTTAATGGAGCCAAATAGCGGCCATTCAAATGACAGAGCTACTACAAGATAAAGTGTCAGCAACCGCATTCTTAAGCCAGAAACATACAGAACTACACTACCATGGTTAAGGCCTCTTACAACACACAAGAAATACGTTAGGACAATTCCAAAGCCCAAATCTACAGAGCTCAAAATGAACTGAAAAAACAGTCACATTCCTTGAACCGACATATATCAGCGCAATTTTTGCTGTATGCCAATATGTCAGCAGATCATAAATAGACATATAGGCATGCGTAATTCTTTTAAAATGATGTGTTTTTTGTTCCAATAGCAAATATTGCACAATATTTTTGCTCCCATCTAAGAAAATCCCCAGAAATTGTTATTCGAATGAGATTGGATTTTACGCACCTGAATGTTATGATATGCTCATATGCCTTTCTTACACAAAACTATTTCTGCTTTGTTTCGCGTAAGATAAATATCGGTTATTGGTGGTCCAAAATGACAAAAAATCAATATCGGTCGGGTTCTACTGGTAAGTACAGTCCCTCTATTCCAAAATCTTGGCGGGGGAATTTTCCTTTCATCCCCCTGATTGGACCTTGACCCTGTCTTATATTTTCCTTAAAATTATTTCCCAAATTGAATTTCATGTTTGAAGGGAGCTAAGAAATCTGGGAGACGACTTTAATAATTTCGAATCCTCTGAAGGATGATGATTATATGGAAGAGGTCTGGTGGATGCCTAACCAGTGCACAGAGTTCATGTAAGCACGGCTCATGGTTTAAACCACCGACCAGTTCTATCTGTCTATGCACAGGAAAAATAAGAAAGAAAATAAATCAAAAACCTTACACCCAATTAATTGAACGAGTGGTCGTGGTTTGCCATACAATTAGGCGGTTATATGTGAGGGCGATCTTGTTTTCTTTGGGGTGTCCTGAATATTTGTGTCATCTTCTTCGGACGAAGAAATAGAGACATTTCAATCTGGTCTTCAATCATTGTTTGTGCCATGTTTACCCAGTGAGTAATTGTTTAACGGCTCATGCTCAACAATAAAATATTTTCAAATGATTGTATGGCTCCTAAAAATGATCTACCGTACGTTTATGAGATGTAAATACGATATTTTGTTGCACAAGACATGGTGACAGAATCTTTTTATTTTTTAAGCCACTTCGTGGAGTGGATCACCCTACCGAAGGCCCAGTACTAGCAGCCATTTATAGATGGGCATGGTTAGAAAAATTGGAAAGATATGATCTTTTCCTGTTCGGCTTAGTCTATTTAAGCTATTACACTATGGGATGAGTGGTGGGCATGGATTAACGAGTCGGACTTGCCGGGACGCAAACCCGAGATCTTCAACCTGCGATGCCAACATGTTAAAACCACTAGGCCATCGCACCCACTAAAATCTTGCTTTTCATCGGGTGTTGTCAATGTACATAGCATTTTATTCAGGTGGACAAAAAAAGCTTCAAAATAATCAACACTGCTATTTCATAGTAATATTAATGATTTTGAACCATTTACAAATTGGTTACTCCGAGACAGTTAAAAATAGACATTGGAAATTCAAAATATACTCCCCATATGGGAATAGGCATTTTCATCTTCTAGTAAGTGATTTATCATAAAATATTGCATGTTTGCTACATTTTCTTTGAAAAGAACCCATTTTCTTTAGGTGTCTAAGTAACAGAGTAGCTGACATAACTAACCATGCTCTGTCATATATATCGTTTGCTCATGGTTATGCTAAGAGATAGATAATCAAAAGGAAAAAAAAAGTCGTAAAATTATTTACTGTTGCCCAGGGCAAATACCGCTCACTGCCCTTTATTATAGTGTTTGAGTCATCTAGTACATTTCAGAGCAGATCTTCGCCATAAAAATTACGTTAGTTCGTTAGAATGAGATAGGATTTGATTTTCATCGCAAGGGAGAGGAAAGCCAAAAACACAGTTTAACGATCGTGCAGACATCGGTTTCAAATCGGGATAAAGATATATGTCATGAAATTGTGCCATTTGCTAAATTTTCTTCTGGTGGGCACATTTTCTTTGGGTGCGATGGCCTAGTGGTTAAACATGTACCGTAGGCATCGCAGGATGAACATCTCGGGTTCGAGCCTCAACGAGTCTGACTCGCTTATCCCTGCCCACCACTCAACTCAGGGTGTAATAACTTGGGCAGGCTAAGACGAACATGAAAAGATCACATCTTTCTAGTAATTGTAACCCTGTCTGCCTAGAAGTGGCCGCAGTCACAGGGCCTTTGACAAGGTAATAGGCTAAATAGGCGTATTGCGGTATGCGCGTCGAAGGCTCACGATACTTTTTAAAGCACTTTGGGGATTTTTTTCAGACAACAAAAAGGGGGATCATGACACCATCAATCCCCGCCTCTAAATACGCTAGCGAACATTACTACATGTGAGGGCGATCTTGTTTTTCTTTGGGTGTCCAGAATATTTGTGTCATTTTATTCGGATGAAGTAAAAAGCCCAATCTACACCACTATTTCATAGTAGCACTGATGATTTTGAACCGTTTTCTACAGTTTTGTTGCTACCCGACACTCAAATAGAGACATTTCAATCTTTATCATGAAATATTGCCGTCTGGAAACTTTCTTCTGACGACAGCCATTGGCTACGGGTGTATTGAGCATCAGAGTAGCTGAAATTCTGCCAGTCTGTACATGTAGTGTTGTTTATTTTGTGCCGTGTTTACCCAGTTTGTTTTAACCAAATATGATTTTTCAAGTATGAGCCACAGATGGGTCACGCAATTGTGGCACAGTCCATCTGAGGCTCATGCTTGACAACAAAATATTTTCGAATGGTTGTATGGGTCCTAAAAATAGATAAAATAGATTTTGAACACATGGCAAATCAAGATGTTGCCACTCTGACAGCCGCAATGACCTACCGTAATATTCTGACTTCCATAGAAGGTATCAATGTTACAAAATTATAAATTTCTTATGGAAGTTCACTCCAAGCAAGGCCAAAACCGCCTAAATGGAGCCAGATAATGACCACTCAAATGACAAAGAGTTATTGCAAGATCAAGTGCACGAAAAGCAGAAAATATCCCACACAGAACTAAACCCCCATAGTAAAGTGCAGTGAGTGGTATCTGGAGCTGGGCGCATGAGGTATATTTTGTACCGGCATACCGAACCCAAAATGCCAGTATGACTGATATGCAATGCCATTTTATGCTATCAAAAAACCTGCTATTGTGTCGCTTTAAAGAGAAATGTGATGCGCGACCTAGTTGAAAAAAATCAGGTAGACACCTCTAAATGCGGGCGGGTTGTTGTTTCAGGACATTGCACAAGTTTAGTAAGTGGTCTAAACACCTGCTTTTTGTCGTTACTGGACGCGATAATGCATCAACTTGCAACCATTTTAGGCAGTATGTCATGGAAACCGGTATCACAGCAAACCGACATTGCGAAAATTAACGCGATACGATATTTTGGAAAACTCACTAACGGTATTTACCGTCCTCTCCATATAATGCCCATTACTCTCCATATAATGCCCAGCTCTAGTGGTATCTGCCCTGGGTGAAGGCAAAACAGAGGTTCGAATACAGTGAGGATTGCATATGTGTGTACGGTGAGCTGGACATTTCTCCAACTCAAGTGTAATGAATCTTACAAGAAGAAAACAACTGTAAAACTAAAACCAAAGCAAAACTTTGGTTTACAATCTGGATAAAGGAGTCAAAGGCGTCCGAATGTTGAGTAATGAAAATTGTTATGCTACAAATTCCCGTTACCCGGATAGTACAACCCGACCGAGCATTTTGTAAAATACAGAGAATGAATATAAATTATAGTTTTTACATACATACCTACATATCTATTTTAATTTCCTCACAAAACATTGTACAAAAATAATCGTAGGCAAACAATAGTACATTGGGATAATCAGTATCGATTTGATAGAAAATATTTAACCTCAACATTAGTCGTTAAAATCGCTATCGCTAAATTTTCACACATTTTCAGACCAAATGTTTCTTTTCTTCCATTTTATGACAAATTTTATCATTGAAATATTCTTTCAGCTAAAATTCTGCCAACCTTGGCAGTTTAGCAAAATGACTCTAAAATCTCTTGCACGCCTTCAATGCGCATTTTCTTTCGAATAGAACTGTCAATTCACAATTTTCGTTGGCAAGTTGGACCCCCAAATATTGGAGAGCTTTCGCTGCCGCTTATTTTCCTCCATTACAAAAGCTTGGGAGGACATGTTCCGGGTCTAGTGAGGTTTAGTATCATATTTCCGAATTTCAGAATTCCGAATGGCAGAATATTCTCATCCTAACTAGGGGAGGCCAATGCTGCATCTGACATCCAATGCTGCAAGCATCTGACATTGTCTCCCGGGTTAGGATGAGTCGCTTTCAACATGAGGAATTTTTATGATCATCGCATATATGGTACTAAACTTCATGAGACCCCATGTTCCTCCCACCACATAGTTCCCCCCCCAACATGCACCTTGACCCCGTTTTATATTTTCCTTGAAAGAATTTTCCGATTGAATTTCATATAAAATACAGAAGGCTACTTCTTATTCTTATCAGGCAACCTGTTAGCTCAATTGGTAAATCATTGGGAACATGCTTCGAGCTACACATCCTAATCATCCTAACACAGGTTCGAATTCTGAGGAATTATGATTATATGAGAAAGGTCTTCTGGACACGTCACCGGTGCACAGTGGATCGTGTAACCACTGCTCACAGCTTCCTCAACCAATCGGGTCTGTGCATGGACAAAATGAGATATAAGATAAGCTCCACCTAATTCGGAATATATATCTGCGCCAGACGTCGTGGTTCGCCATATTTTTGACTTTCCTCTCCCTATGCTGTGGTAAATCTCACAATCAAGAAACCTATGGCAAATTGACTTTATTTTTCGGTTCAATGTATATAACACCAGCACATACTGTACTTATACGCAATGCCAGCAGCATCTGTAATCTGTAAATAAATCTCATCTAATAAATTTTCCACATCCTAATCTGCAGTCGATATTTGGCCACCCTGGCAATTATCCAGACATGAGATGTCACGCCATTCAAAAGCTGTCATCAGAAAAAAATTAAAAATAAATAAATATAAAGATAACATTTCAAAATACATCACTTGACCGCCTGCGAAAATCATTTCTGGTCGCTGACTGACTGATATCAGATACCGGTATCAGGCCCAATAAGGACCTGAAAATTGCGAACCAGCGGAGCAATACTGAATAGCACAATTGTTTAGTTGTTTTCGGAAGTTGCGCTTTATCTAAAAAATATTAATCTGCGATCAACTTTTTGAACGCTTCAGAAAAAATGACATTCTTACAATTCAGAATTAGGCTATAATTAGTTTCGGGTCTAGTGAAGTTTAGTACCATATTCCCGAATGTCATTAAAATAAAAACTAGCAGAATATTCTCATCATAACTAGGGGAGGGGAAATGCTGCAAGCATCTGGCATCGTCTCCCAGGTTAGGATGAGTCGCTTGCAACATGGGAAATTTTTATGATAATCGGATATATGGTACTAAACTTCAACCACTGTCATCCTGGCAGAATTCTGGCAGAATAAAAATAAATTTTAGTGTTCCCAGCCAAAATTGATAACATCGTATATTTAATTCATTTATACCAAAGTAACACAATTTTCAAATATAGTTCAGTTAAAATAAAGTTTTGTTCTCAAAATTTCAAATACAACAGTTTCTAAGAAATCGAAATACCCGTTCCGAAGACTCATAACTTCGTTCTAAAAAATGTCACAAAAAAGTCATAGCCTCTACACGCAAATTAGATTTAGAATTTCGAAGGCCTAACTGCGGATTTGAAATGGGATTTACAAGTATTCAATGTCATCATAGAAAGGAAATCTAATTTGGAATCTAACAAAATTTATATTTTTGGTAACAAAACTCTCGAAAAATTATAAAGTTTTGATTCGATAACGTCATATTTCATAATTAGAAGATATGCGCCAAAAGGGCTTAATTGCGAATTTGGAATCGGAATTTTACAGGTGTTCCGGTCAGGAGGGTCCATATATCAATATGTTTATAGAAAGAAAATCTAATTTGGAATCAAATAAAATCGAACATTTTGGGAACAAAAGTTTCGAAAGATTCGAAACTTCTGATTCGAAAACGTCATATTTCATAAAGTGGAGATATGCCCCATAAAGGCTTAATTGCGAATTTGAAATCGGAATTTTACAAATGTTCCTATGAGAAAGGCCCATATATCAATATGTTTATAGAAAGGAAATGTAATTTGGAATCTAACAAAATCAAAATTTTTGGGAACAAAACTTTCGAAAGATTCGAAACTTCTGATTCGAAAACGTCACATTTCATAATTTGGAGATATGCCCCATAAAGGCTTAATTGCGAATTTGAAATCGGAATTTTACAAGTGTTCCGGTCAGGAGGGCATATATATCAATATGTTTGTAGAAAGGAAATCTAATTTAGAATCTAACAAAATCGAACATTTCGGGAACAAAAGTTTCGAAAGATTCGAAACTTCTGATTCGAAAACGTCATATTTCATAACTTGGAGATATGTGCTAAAAAGGCTTAAATGCGAATTTGAAATCAGAATTTTACAAGTGTTCCGGCCAGGAGGGCCCATATATCAATATGTTTATAAAAAGGAAATCTAATTTGAAATCTAACAAAATCAAAATTTTTGGGAACAAAACTTTCGAAAGATTCGAAACTTCTGATTCGAAAACGTCATATTTCACAATTTGGAGATATGCACCAAAAAGGCTTAATTGCGAATTTGAAATCGGAATTTTACAAGTGTTCCGGTCAGGAGGGCCCTTATATTAATATGTTTATAGAAAGGAAATCTAATTTGGAATCAAACAAAATCAAAATGTTTGGCAACAAAACTTTCGAAATATTCGAAACTTTTGATTCGAAAACGCCATATTTCATAATTTGGAGATATGCCCCTTAAAGGCTTAATTGCGAATTTGAAATCGGAATTTTACAAGTGTTCCGGTCAGGAGGGCGCATATATCAATATGTTTATAGAAAGAAAATCTCATTTAGAATCTAACAAAATCGAACATTTTGGGAACAAATATTTCGAAAGATTCGAAACTTCTGATTCGAAAACGTCATATTTCCTAATTTGGAGATATGCACCAAAAAGGCTTAATTGCAAATTTGGAATAGAAATTTTACAAATGTTCCTGTGAGAAAGGCCCATATATCAATATGTTTATAGAAAGGAAATCTAATTTGGAATCTACCAAAATCGAAGTTTTTGGGAACAAAACTTTCGAAATATTCGAGACTTCTGATTCGAAAACGCAGTATTCCATAATTTGGAGATATGCGCCAAAAAGGCTTAATTGCAAATTTGAAATCGGAATTTTACAAGTATTCCGGTCAGGAGGGCCATTATATCAATATGTTTATAAAAAGGAAATCTAATTTGAAATCTAACAAAATCAAAATTTTTGGGAACAAAACTTTCGAAATATTCGAAATTTCTGATTCGAAAACGTCATATTTCATAATTTGGAGATATGCGCCAAAAAGGCTTAATTGCAAAATTTGAAATTGGATTTTTACAATGGTTCCGGTCAGGAGGGCATATATATCAATATGTTTATAGAAAGGAAATCTAATTTGGAATCTAACAAAATTGAAATTTTTGGGAACAAAACTTTCAAAAGATTCGAAATTTCTGATTCGAAAACGTCATATTTCATAATTTGGATACATGCGTCAAACAGGCTTAATTGCAGATTTAAAATCGGATTTTTACAAGTGTTAAGGTCAGGAGGGCTTGTATATCAATATATGTATGAAAAGGAAATGTAATTTGAAATCTGACAAAATCAAAATTTTTGGGAACAAAACTTTCGAAAGATTCACAACTTCTGATTCGAAAACGTCATATTTCATAATTTGGAGATATGCGCCAAAAAGGCTTAATTGTTAATTTGAAATCGGAATTTTACAAGTGTTCCGGCAAGGAGGGCACATATATCAATATGTTTATAGAAAGGAAATCTAATTTGGAATCAAACAAAATCAAAATTTTTGGGAACAAAACTTTCGAAAGATTCACAACTTCTGATTCGAAAACGTCGTATTTCATAATTTGGAGATATGCGCCAAAAGGGCTTAATTGCAGATTTAAAATCGGATTTTTACAAGTGTTCGGTCAGGTGGACTTATATATCAATACATGTATGAAAAGGAAATGTAATTTGAAATCTGACAAAATCAAAATTTTTGGAACAAAGCTTTCTAAAGATTCGAAACTTCTAATTCGAAAACGTCATGTTTGTTTCATAATTTGGAGATATGCGCCAGAAAGACTTAAATGCAGATTTCAAATCGCACTTTACAAGTGTTCCGGTCAGGAGGGCTCATACATCAATATGTTTCTAGAAGGGAAATCTAATTTGAAATCAAACAAAATTAAAATTTTTGGGAACAAAACTTTCGAAAGATTGGAAACTTCTGATTCGAAAACGTCACATTTCATAATTTGGAGATATGCCCCATAAAGGCTTAATTGCGAATTTGAAATCGGAATTTTACAAGTGTTCCGGTCAGGAGGGCATATATACCAATATGTTTGTAGAAAGGAAATCTAATTTGAAATCAAATAAAATCGAAATTTTTGGGAACAAAACTTTCGAAAGATTCGAAACTTCTGATTCGAAAACGTCATATTTCATAACTTGGAGATATGAGCTAAAAAGGCTTAAATGCGAATTTGAAATCAGAATTTTACAAGTGTTCCGGCCAGGAGGGCCCATATATCAATATGTTTATAAAAAGGAAATCTAATTTTAAATCTAACAAAATCAAAATTTTTGGGAACAAAACTTTCGAAACTTCTGATTCGAAAACGTCATATTTTATAATTTGGATATATGCGCCAAAAAGGCTTAATTGCAAATTTAAAATAGGAATTTTGCAAGTGTTCCGATGTGAAGAGCCAATATATCAATATGTTTATAGAAAGGAAATCTAATTTGAAATCTAACAAAATCGAAATTTTTGGGAACAAAACTTTCGAAAGATTCGAAACTTCTGATTCAAAAATTTCGATTTTGTTTGATTCCAAATTAGATTTCCTTTCCATAAACATATTGATATATGGGCCCTCCTAACCGGAACACTTGTAAAATTCCGATTTCAAATTCGCAATTAAGCACTTTTGGCGCATTTCTCCAAATTATGAAATATGACGTTTTCGAATCAAAAGTTTCGAATATTTCGAAAGTTTTGTTCCCAAAAATTTTGATTTTGTCAGATTTCAAATTACATTTCCTTTTCATACATGTATTGATTTATAAGTCCTCCTGACCGAACACTTGTAAAAATCCGATTTTAAATCTGCAATTAAGCCTTTTTGGCGCATATCTCCAAATTATGAAATATGACGTTTTCGAATCAGAAGTTTCGAATCTTTCAAAAGTTTTGTTCCCAAAAATTTTGATTTTGTTAGATTCCAAATTAGATTTCTTTTCTATAACCATATTGATATATGGGCCCTTCTAACCGGAACACTTGTAAAATTCCGATTTCAAATTCGCAATTAAGCCCTTTTGGCGCATTTCTCCAAATTATGAAATTTGACGTTTTCGAATTAGAAGTTTCGAATCTTTCGAAAGTTTTGTTCCAAAAATTTTGATTTTGTCAGATTTCAAATTACATTTCCTTTTCATACATGTATTGATTTATAAGTCCTCCTGACCGAACACTTGTAAAAATCCGATTTTAAATCTGCAATTAAGCCTTTTTGGTGCATATCTCCAAATTATGAAATATGACGTTTTCGAATCAGAAGTTTCGAATCTTTCAAAAGTTTTGTTCCTAAAACTTTTAATTTTGCTTGATTCCAAATTAGATTTCCTTTTTATAAACATATTGATATATGGGCCCTTCTAACCGGAACACTTGTAAAATTCCGATTTCAAATTCGCAATTAAGCCCTTTTGGCGCATATCTCCTAATTATGAAATACGACGTTTTCGAATCAAAAGTTTCGAATATTTCGAAAGTTTTGTTCTCAAAAATTTTGATTTTGTTTGATTCCAAATTAGATTTCCTTTCTATAAACATATTGATATATGGGCCCTCCTAACCGGAACACTTGTAAAATTCCGATTTTAAATTCGCAATTAAGCCCTTTTGGCGCATTTCTCCAAATTATGAAATATGACGTTTTCGAATTAGAAGTTTCGAATCTTTCGAAAGTTTTGTTCCAAAAATTTTGATTTTGTCAGATTTCAAATTACATTTCCTTTTCATACATGTATTGATTTATAAGTCTTCCTGACCGAACACTTGTAAAAATCCGATTTTAAATCTGCAATTAAGCCTTTTTGGTGCATATCTCCAAATTATGAAATATGACGTTTTCGAATCAGAAGTTTCGAATCTTTCAAAAGTTTTGTTCCTAAAACTTTTAATTTTGCTTGATTCCAAATTAGATTTCTTTTCTATAACCATATTGATATATGGGCCCTTCTAACCGGAACACTTGTAAAATTCCGATTTCAAATTCGCAATTAAGCCCTTTTGGCGCATATCTCCAAATTATGAAATATGACGTTTTCGAATCAGAAGTTGTGAATCTTTCGAAAGTTTTGTTCCCAAAAATTTTGATTTTGTCAGATTTCAAATTACATTTCCTTTTCATACATATATTGATATATAAGCCCTCCTGACCTTAACACTTGTAAAAATCCGATTTTAAATCTGCAATTAAGCCTGTTTGACGCATGTATCCAAATTATGAAATATGACGTTTTCGAATCAGAAATTTCGAATCTTTTGAAAGTTTTGTTCCCAAAAATTTCAATTTTGTTAGATTCCAATCAGATTTCCTTTCTATAAACATATTGATATATATGCCCTCCTGGCCGGAACACTTGTAAAATTCCGATTTCAAATTTTGCAATTAAGCCTTTTTGGCGCATATCCCCAAATTATGAAATATGACGTTTTCGAATCAGAAGTTTCGAATCTTGCAAAAGTTTTGTTCCCAAAAATTTTTATTTTGTTAGATTCCAAATTAGATTTCCTTTCTATAACCATATTGATATATGGGCCCTCTTGACCGGAACACTTGTTAAATTCCGATTTCAAATTCGCAATTAAGCCCTATTGACGCATATCTCCAAATTATGAAATATGACGTTTTCGAATCAAAAGTTTCGAATCTTTCGAAAGTTTTGTTCCCAAAAATTTTGATTTTGTTTGATTCCAAATTAGATTTTCTTTCTATAAGCATATTGATATATGGGCCCTCCTGACCGGAACACTTGTAAAATTCCGATTTCAAATTCGCCCTTTTGGTGCATATCCTCAAATTGTGAAATATGACGTTTTCGAATCAAAAGTTTCGAATATTTCTAAAGTTTTGTTGCCAAACATTTTGATTTTGTTTGATTCCAAATTAGATTTCCTTTCTATAAACATATTGATATATGGGCCCTCCTTGGCGGAACACTTGTAAAATTCCGATTTCAAATTCGAAATTAAGCCTTTTAGCGCATATCCCCAAATTATGAAATATGACGTTTTCGAATCAGAAGTTTTGAATCATTCGAAAGTTTTGTTCCCAAAAATTTTGATTTTGTCAGATTTCAAATTACATTTCCTTTTTATAAACATATTAATATATGGGCCTTTCTGACCGGAACACTAGTAAAAATCCGATTTAAAATTTGCAATTAAGCCTCTTCGGCGCATATCTCCAAATTATGGAATATGACGTTATCGAATCAGTAGTTTCGAATCTTTCGAATGTTTGGTTCCCAAAAAATTTTATTTTGTTGGATTGCAAATTAGATTTCCATTCTATAAACATATTGATATATGGGGCCCTCTTGACCGGAACACCTTTAAAATCCGATTTGAAATCAGGTATCATGCCATTCTTGCACATTCTCCCTGACAAAAAATGATGTTTTCGAATTTAAGATTTCGAATCTTTACAAACTTTTGTTCCCAAAAATATTAATTCCATAATATTCCAAACTACATTTCCTTTCCAAGCACATATTGATATATTTGGCCCCCCGACTGGAACACTTTTAAAATCCTATTTGAAATTCGGCATTGTGCCTCTTTCCACAATTTAAAACTCGAAAACCTATTTTCGATTGGGAACACTGAAATGCTGCTAGAATTCTGCCAGGATGACAGTGGTAAACTTCATGAGACCCTTAGTTTCTTTGCAAATCAAATCTGTTTGGATAAGTTAGTAGTAGCCTGTGCCTTTTTTGAATGGCTAGGGGTATTAATTATGAGGCGTCAACATGATTTACATATATCTGTAATTGTCTATTGCTAACATTGATTTCATATCTGCTTCATCAGACTGTTTGTGCGATAATTCTGCTGGTAGA
Source organism: Styela plicata (assembly GCA_963675895.2). Taxonomy (NCBI): domain Eukaryota; kingdom Metazoa; phylum Chordata; class Ascidiacea; order Stolidobranchia; family Styelidae; genus Styela; species Styela plicata. The sequence goes on from OZ023148.1 coordinate 22,587,973, forward strand.
TCACTCTCCATACCAGCAGCTAACTCATCTACAGTCTATCTACTTTGTTACCGTGACAATGTAAACTGCTCTTAGTCGCCCCCTTCTGGTTATTTTTTTTCTTTTCGTGCGTGGAATGTCTGTTATGATACTTATCCTGTGTTGTATTCATATTCATAATGGTAACCTCTTTTCTAAATAATATTGCACCTGATTAACCTCCTTAAATTTGTTTTAACTATATTATGCGCATGTGGGGTTTTGATTGAACATGCGGCAAAAATATTATCAATTCCATAGATATATATTCGGCGTATAAATATGCCGTGACCAAACAATATATTTAATTTATTTGGAAAATTCCGATTGGCACTGGAATTTCATTCGGCAAAAAAATAAAATAGATGGTTTGCTTGTAGTCTGTATGTTCGTCGTGCGCGATCTGTATTTTTTCTACAAACATTATGAAATTATTAGAACGTCCACACAATTGTGCGCATGTCATTAATGGGCGGTAGACATCAGAGGTAGTAGACACACAAAACAATGACGTCAATGACGGGGATTAACTATGAATAGAATGTTAGGCTAAAATGCCTTAACAGCGAATAAAAACAACGTATATCAAAGTCATGTTGGTACGAATTCTCTCACTAAAATGGACCAATTCGTCATGGCACAAGAGAAATTCTAGACGGATATTGTTACATCGGGAAAACTATTTCCTTGATTTTATTGACAATTGTGTGTTATTTCGTTTGTAGTAATTTCATTTGCAACTTTCCGCTTTGTTTACGTTTATTATTGCATGCATGATCATGCTCGGAGTACTAAGTTACTACATGGACATTAGACATCGAACCATTGTATTTTCTCTCGAATTGGTGTGACCGCAAATAACACTTAACATTTGATGCTCTCGTTACCATATAAGGAGCGCTTGCGCCTGACCCCTATTGCGACATGTCTTGGTTCATGGCGAAATTGTCTTCGACTTGCTTTTCAATTCGCAGCTTCTGCGGGGAATAAAATAGATTTGCTGAATTTGTTGGTATTGGCCAGGGAGTAGCTTGTGTTGTGAACAATCAATTGCTTTGTGCTTTATATTTCAGTTGTAATATAATTTGGCTTGTAGTTTATTGGAATCTAGATCAACTTTTGAAGTGTTTGACTTATCCCAGCCTGGATTAGCAGACAAATTCGGTATGTTTCAATTCAAATATTGTTCATTGTGGTTTTATGTGATGTTTATTAAATATTGACTGAATTAGCTTTCAATTTGAATACTCTACGGAATTGAAACTCATATTGTGACAAATTGAACTGATAGGATTTGGCCTCATTTTGATTAGTTTAATTATGCTATACATATTAGTAAGCTCTTTGCCTGATTGGTTTAGGAAATTTATATTGTCAGTATATACATTGATTTTGGTATTTATTTATCAGATAACCGTGGTCTCCCGAACTGATTTCGTGGACGTGATCTTGTGAATCTTGATCTCGTGACGGGATTGTTATTGTGAAGTGACAAGTGTTCTTTTCAACTGTAACGTTTCAAGTTCCATAATTTTGTATTCCGGTTTCATCGGATTAAAGTACCAGTTCCATATTGGACTACGACTCATTTGTGATATTTGAGAGTTCATTAGTGGGAGGTCTAGGATCGTTGAAGTCACGGAGAGGGATTTGAAGCGTTTGAGAGTCACGCGTTGTCAAACTGCTGTGTTCTAGTGTACAATCGGTGTATGATCCAGGATACACACGGTACGATTTTTACAGATATAGATGGGGAAAAAATAAAAAAAATTTGTCAAAAATGCTAAATCGAAACAGTATTTCAGAATGATCGGATTATGACAATGTTGATAACAATAGAGCACTGAATGGTGAAACGAAAATGAAGAATATACATCTATGTAAACAAACACTACTATATGTGAACAAGACATAGTGTGTAAGCGAAGTTTTGTAGTAAAGCTGAGTGAACTATAATAATCACAACTAAATTGTAAAATTTGTTCTTATAAAATATGAATGTCTGCGATTCTCTCTCTCAGAAAACTTGCTTATTATTGTCGTCTGGCGAGTCGTGTCTTCCCGCGAATCAATTGCTAAAATCGGGTCTTTCATATACTTTCAATCTCGCTTGGAAGCTTGGCAGATGACAGTGTGTCTCTGAACACCAGCAGCAAGACGACGAGAAAAACCTGACAGGTTGCAGACAGTTTTCCCGCAAAAGCCTTTTGGCATCGTTTGACCGTATCGCCCAGAAAAATCCTTTGCTGAACTGGATTGAATGAAATGCCCATTGCTATTCCGCTTCACATTCTGCGACTTTATCAGACTGTATCATAACAATCATGTTGTTGATTTGTTTGTCTACATTGTTTATTAGCTACGTAATTGTGAGAACCATTTCCACCATTTGGACGTTGCTGGTTCTATAACGTTTGCGTCCTTTACAACTCTCTTCAAATCATCATACGTATCAACCTATCCTGTTAAATTTGGTAAAATAAGCTCAACTTGAAATAAACCATGGTGGACTAGTAACATCCCACGGAAGGGCAAAATTGAAGAGATGAAGTTTCACTTTCATTTTCCTTTTTAAATACGATCACGACAAGTCATGTCCGGTTTACTTAATCGGTAATCGGTTTGCTTAATCGGCTTGATAATAAAATTTAGACTCCGGTCAACACAGTAGCTGGCAACACGAAAATTGAAATTTCACTCAAGAACTTCGGCTGGTTGTTGTCTTTGCTGGTTTTACGCGGCGGACTTCCGATTTTGTTTGTTTGTCTGATTGTAATTAATGTGCAATAGCAATGCCGTCCCGATGCTATGGAAGACCTGGAAGAAATATCGGTAGAAGAAATCGACGGAAGAGAAAAAGGTAAACTGCTTACTTTTGATTTATTTTTAAACCTGAGCCTGAAAAAAATTAGCAGGCACAGGTTTTGGGTCTAGTGAAGTTTAGTATCTACCATATTCCCGAATGTCATTAAAATAAAAACTGGCAGAATATTCTCATCCTAACTAAGGGGGCGCCAATGCAAGGAGTTAAATATTTAGCAGGCACAGGTTTTACCATAAGATCTTTTTTGTGTCCTAGTAACAGAGTAGTTGACACTCTGCCTGTTTGCCTGATGAAGTAGGGGCCAAACTCATTCGGTTTTTCTCATTTTTTTTAAATTCACTCTGAGCAAAGCCAGAAGCAGTGCTTAAAAGGAACTAACTTACAGCCACTTAATGGCAAAGAGTTAATAAGATAAGATAGGATTTTATTTTTATCCAGCGGTAGAGGAAAGTCGAGAACACAATCTAATCATATGGCGAACCACGGGTTCTCATACAGATAACAGTTACAAATCTGTTGAAATATTTTGGCTTATCATATTTCTCACGATATCCACGAGATTCGAACTTGCGTCTTGACGATTAGGGAATCGTAGCTCGAAGCATATTCCCAACGCTCTACCAATTGAGCTAACTACAAGATGTAGTGCCAGCAATGGAACCGGGTCGTCATGGTAAAATGCAGTGAGTAGTGTCTGCCCTGGGTGATGGTAAAACCATCAACCACTTCTTTGCTTCTTTTTAGTCTGATCTTCTGACACGCAGGAAATACATTAGGATTATTCTAATGCCCGTACCTGCTGGGCTCTTAGTATAGAATCAGACTGCCCGTCTCATCGACGCATCAGTAACAAATACTTGACAATGGATGCTTTGACAAAATTTACCAATTTCATAATTGTTGAGAAGATTCGGTTAAAAGTTGCTATATTATAATAAACCAAAAATCTTTATTGAAATTCACCCTAAACAAGGCCGAATGCAGTGTCTGAAAGGAACCAACTAACGGCCACTTGATAACAAAGAGCTACTACAAGATGTAGTACCATCAACTGCACTCTAAGCAGATAACATCCCAAACATGACTGAACCAGCATTGTAAAGTGCAGTGAGTAGGATCTGCCCTGAGTGATGGCAAAACCTTCTACCACTTCTGGAATATCTGTTTTAACTCGTCAAATTTTACAATATTCTCATAAAATATTATATTTTTGATCATGTTGTACGGCCTATTACAACTACCTAATAGTAAACAAGATTCTAACTTAGTCTGTGTTTTTCTTCAGACCAATGGGTTTTGTCAAAGTGAACACTGGCACTATAGCACTTGCATCACCACATGGAGGAGACCTACACATCACAGAGGAAGTTTCAGTCGAACCTGTCATCAAAAGAATGTTCCTCTGGTGCTATGATGTAAGATCCTTATCACCTTGACAGCGACTATTAGCTTTGTTTATGTTTGCTAGGTCCTAGCTCGAAAAAAATGTTCGAAAAAAATAGCTAAAGGCAGTGAAGAAATGATGAATTGTCTTACCATGGCTCGGAACAGATACTACTTCCTTTGTTATATTCAGTTCTGAATGAGGGAAAAATACACTATTAAACCTTTTTCCTACCATATTGTTGCACAAGAGCCATTTTCATTCCGACACTTTCTTGTTTTTTTTTTAATAAATATACTCCCTGGGTCACAAATAGAGATGCAAGTTTTGAATATTTTTCTAATCGAACCGCTAATGAAATAATTTTGAATCGAGTATTTTTGGATATGATTCTATTTAAAAAATAACTCATTACCAACTGGTTCAATATACTAAATTAATTGACAAAACCAAAAAAAGCATTTGTTGTAAAATTGCAAATTCTAGCAAGGTTATCATGAAAATCACCAAAACAGCCAAAAAATATATAATGTTTACTTTCATATCCTGACAATGACAGAACTTCATACGCGACGCAACAGGATCACTCAATTTGATACACTTATCCCGACGAAGTCGGCAAAGAAAGATGAGAAAAAGATTTGTTTGTTTCCCTGTCACAAAAATATTATCGATACCTGTTTTGTCAGTTCGGATTTATAATTCTCTCGCGCAGACTTCTGTAAAACTCTCATGATGTATTTTAATTATTTTTTCACGGATTAATGACTGATTCAGAAATCCCATTTGCTTTTTCTATGTAATCCAGTATTGATTTCTGTCAATCTATTTTATGACATTCTCTCTCCCAGCCAGAAAAAACCTGCGGTATGTTTTGATAAGTATTGGTCACAGAAGGATCACGCCGTCAAGGCACGGTTCATCTATGGCTCATGCTTGGCAAAATAAAATTTCATATTTGAGCTGTCAATACGCCTATGACAATTGATCAAGAATGAAGACTTTTATCATTTTACTATAAGTGGCCGCTGTTACAGAGCCTTGGACAGGAGGATCCACTTTAAAAAGTGGCTATCGAAAAAAAAAACTGAAAACGTCTCAACGGAACTGATGGTAAAATGTATTGAGTGGTATCTTCCCTGGGCAATTGTAAAACCATTCGCCGCTTCTTTGATATCTTTTACGACACGAATTGAAAAGGGTAAATAATATGATGGGTAGGGGATGGGCAATTCGGAATGATTTACTGTTCCAGAGTTTGTCCAGAATAGTTGAATCGAATCCAGAACATCAAATTTTATTCCTATATTCCACCATCTGTGATCTTTCGTCAAACAGACTATCAAAAGAATTTGGGATCAGGTTTCCTCACTCAGCGGTGTATAATGTCAAACATGCGCCATTGATGCAATTAATTTGTTGTCATTGTACGTGAGCCGTGATCAAGTTATTTCTGTGGCTGGCTACGTCCTCGTGCTCGCTCGTGCCTTCGGACTTTTATGGCATTCGAGACTGTCTGCATGCGCTTAGCAAATGTGAATTTTCAAGAATACAAAAACACTCTCTAAGTAATAAGTCAGAGTCCAGCTCTTTTATCCATGCCCATCGCTCAACCCATGGTGTAATAGATTGGGTAGGCTAAGCCGACCAGGAAAAATCGTATCTTTCAAACAACCTTAACCCTGTCTGTCTATAGTGGCTGCTTGGTCAGGGTGATCCACTCCATAAGGTATCAGTTCTTGGAAGTTATTTTTATCTCGCAGAACGACAGGGCCATCGGTCTATTAAACAAGGAGGACAATCTTGTTGTTTCTATTACAGACCTTACGGAAGACAACAATGCAACGTAGCCCGGGTGGGACATCTATAATTCGTCGCAACCCTGAGCTTTCTACTGCCACCGGACCTACACCAGAGTTTGCAAGAGCGTTGAGAAGAAGATTTAGGGTACGATTATATATAACAGACCCAGGGCAAATATACCACACGCTGCACTTTATTAAGAGCTTTTTAGTTCAATTTGGGATATTGTCCGCCTAAAGTGCAGTTACCAGGTTTCAAGTATTTGTTTGCCCTATAACTGACCTAAACTGGCAGAATGTCAGCTACTCAGACACCTGAAGAAAAATTAGTTTCGTCAGAAAAAAAAATTAGCAAATTGGCAGGATTTCATGATTTCTTGCTTAAGGAATAAAAGGTCTCTTTGAGCTTGGGGCAACCAAACTGTAGAAAAATAAATCATCAATACTACTGTGAAATAGCAGTGATAGTTTTGTAGTTTTTGGTTCATCCAAGGAAAATGAACATTCTAGAAACTTGAAAAAAAAAATTCTGTCACTTCGTAGTGACCTTGTTGGATTTTCCTCCACTCTAAACGGAACTGAACCAATGTGGTAAAGTGCAGTGTGTGGTATCTGCCTTGGGCGCAATTAGACCAAGGCATAAGTATGTGGATAAAAAAGGTCTTTAAGATATTTAATAAAGTACTCTGTATCGAAATTTAAATTATGAACGTGGTATCGGTACTTGTAGTGGCATCGACGAAAATTTTTGTATCGACCCATCTCTAGTAACAGTCACTTTTAAACGAGCAGGGTTAGTGTTGTTGGGAAGATATGAACTTTGCGGTTCGGCCTACCCAAGCTTCTACGCCCTGAGTTGAATGGTGGGTATGGATTGAGCCGGACTTGCCGGGACTTGAACCCGAAATCTTCAACCTATGATGCCAACATGACAAGCAATCGCACTTACAAGTGTTTGAGTAATTCTTGTAATTAGTAGTAATTCTTAGCCTGCACACACCTACAGGGCAAAATTAATATGGATTTGCTACAGAATCCTTCATCATTGTTTTACAATATATATTTATTCCAGGTTTCCAGTGGGACCTACTCCAGCAGAACAGGTTGATATTTCATTCACTGGGAACGTACTGCAAGTCACTGTGGACGGAACTAATGTATCGAACTATATCGTAACATGACAACTGGCTTCATTGTGAAGGTAAAAGGAATTAAAATCATCATATAGAAATGGCATATGAAGGTGTTTCTATTATTTATTTTATAGCCACGTCTTGGAGTGGATCACCCTGACCAAGTTCTTTTACCAGAGGCCACTTATAGATGGGCAGGGTTAGAGTTGTTGAGAAGTTTTGATCTTTCCCGTTCGACTTATCCTACCCAAGTTATTGCACCCTGGACTGAGTGGTAGGCATGGATTAACGGACTCGCAGGGACTTGAACCCGAGATATTCAACCTGCGTTGTCTTTCGTCCCAATGTCTTTATTTTTTTGAAGCTTTTTTGTCCAACTGACATGAACTTGAATTTCTTCATTCTCAAATTTAATTGAATATTTTACATTCTGGACATCCCTGACTTTCACATTTTTCAATTTTATTTTTCTTTATTACAGCCAGAACAGACAAATGCACATATTGTGGCATCAGTTTTGATTCCGTGACGCAATTATACGAGCACTGCAACGGATTCGAGCATGCGGCAAAGATCGTTGCAGCACGTCCACACCGAATCCCTGGCCAACCCAATACTACCCACAAGGTGAGGGTAGAGGGATGTCTGGATCTTGGGGATTTCGCCAAAGGGGATCGAGAATAGGACCAATGGGTCGTGGTAAGTGGCAAAAAGTAGTTTTTCACTAATGATGTCCATTTCTTTGGATGTGACAGTGTAGATGACATTCTGCCAGCTCAGCCAATGCATTATTTATCTGTGATTCAAATCTGTTATAAGAGACAAATAGTCAAAAAAGAAGTGGTCGGCTAGATGAACCTCTAATAAAATGCAGTGATTTGGATCTGCCCTGGGCCTTAGGAAAACTATCGAATTTTTTTCTGTTTGCATTCAGTCACCTACTAATGACGCACAGGAAAATTTTTTTTATTTATAGCCGCTCTTTTCCGGTGAACTACCCTGACCAAGGCCCAGATCAGTGGTCACTTATAGACGAACAGGATTAGTTCAGGTTCTACACCCTGAGTTGAGAGGTGGACATGGATTAATGAGCCGGACTAGCT